>VWZZ01001054.1:123144-164458 GCA_013399095.1 Psophia crepitans
GCGGGGTTCAGGCTCCTCCGCGGCCGCAGCCTCGAAGCAGCAGCTGTTGGAGCTGGGCGACATTTGTTCCTTCAGGCTGGTGGCGGCGACCGGAGCGTGTGAGCACCGACAGGGCTCCGGCTCCAGCGCGGGCCTGCTCCGGGGCGGGAGGTCCCGGCAGAGCTTCGCTGCTGCGGGCGCCCCTCGCCTCTGCACCGTCCCCTTCACAAGCTGTTAAATGGCGCCTCCTGCCTACCGGCGGGAGAAAACTGCCTCTGGAAGCTCTGCCGCTGGGTTTCTACCCGTTACTCCGCGGCGGGGTTGCCCACCACCCCGCTGAGATTTTGCCCGTCCCACATCTGAGCTTTTGCAGAGGTTTCAGGGCAGCTCCTGAGGCGCCCGGGTGGGCGCTGTCCCCCACCCTGGAAGGGCACAGTGGGGTGTCCAGGGTACTCCAGAGCAGTGGCCCACACCTTGCTCACTGCTCCAGCACAGGCCAAGGTCTCCCTGCCCCACACCAGGTGGAATCCCTGAGAGACCTACCTGAGCTCCCTCCAGGCCGTGGGTGGGAATGGGCAGGCACCACCAGAACCCCACATAGCTCACTCTTCAGCAAACACCTCAAAGACCAGAGGAATCACACCCCACAAGCACCTCTTTTCCCTGCTGAGTAGCTCAGGAACATTTCTGGAGAGCTGCCTGGCAGAGAAGGCCCTGGGGGTTCTAGTTGACAGCCGGCTGAACATGAGCCAGCAGTGTGCCCAGGTGGCCAAGAAAGCCAATGGCGTCCTGGCCTGCATCAGGAATGGCGTGGCCAGCAGGAGGAGGGAGGTGATAGTCCCCCTGTACTTGGCTCTGGTGAGGCCTCACCTCAAGTATTGTGTCCAGTTTTGGGCCCCTCAATATAAGAAGGACATTGAGCTGCTGGANTAGGAAGAACTTCTTCACGGAAAGAGTAGTGAGGCATTGGAACAGGCTCCCCAGAGAGGTGGTTGAATCATCGTCCCTGGAGATCTTCAAAAAATGCATAGATGTGGCGCTCCAGGACATGGTCTAGTTGGCACGGTGGTGTTAGGTTGACAGTTGGACTTCATGATCTCAGAGGTCCTTTCCAACCTTAGTGATTCTATGATTCTATGATTCTATGATTGCAGAAGTTCAAAGTCCCCCTGAGCTGCAAGGTGGGCTGAGCCCTATCTGCAGACCCAAGCTATAGCGTACGCTGTCTGCAGGGGCCTTGCCTCCTCTGACATTATCAGTTTCCTCTGTTTCCTGCCCGCAAGCCAAGGAAAACCCTAGCCACACTTAACACATTCAACCACCTGGGTCACTGTCCTTGACAGTAAGTTTTGAGCCGCAGCACTATTTTCTGCTGTGGTGCACAGAGAAGCCCTCACAATGAGCCAAGACAGCATTTTCCATAGGTGCTGACTGCAGAAGTAGAAAGGGAAAACCCAGACAATGCTGGTGCCGCTCACATCTGTTCTGATTCTGTTTCATACAGGTTCAGTACTGTATAAACTAAATGAGTTTAGAACAAGAGGCATGTCAGGGGATAATGGGTAGCTAGAGTTCCCTGGAATATATGCTAATACAAGTTATTTGTTAATGTGCGTGAGGGAGTCTGCCTTCAGGTATAGCTATAATGGCCTCAGTTTTTTTTCTCTACGTATCAATGTGGCTCATCCAAAGCTCAGACCCAACAGGACAGACAATATTAAGCCTCCAGACTTTGGTTGGATGTAGTTAACTGTGTAAGTTTCTGATTTTCACAGTCAAATATTTTCTTCATAAAACAAATGTCTAATGCACCCAGTAAGCATTATACAAAGTGTAAATACTGCAAATATAATTAGGACTTCTATAGATGATTTTAAACATAAGGCATAAGTTATCCAGATTTACTCACATCGTTTCTCATATATATGGCACTACATCCAAGTAGATATGGAAATCTATTCCAGCAGCATTGAAAAGGGTGTATTTTAGTGCTCACACCTAAATGTACTCCCCTTAGCTTTCTGCCCATCATACATAGAGTGCACCACCTGGACATTTCAGCCCTGAAGATGACAGTACTTCAGCCTTT
Source organism: Psophia crepitans (assembly GCA_013399095.1). NCBI lineage: Eukaryota > Metazoa > Chordata > Aves > Gruiformes > Psophiidae > Psophia > Psophia crepitans. Next base: position 125,213 of record VWZZ01001054.1, read on the forward strand.
TCAAAACATCTCTGAACTTTGTCAAGAAACAGTCCTGGCTCTGCTCAGCTATGTTTTCCAGTCCTGTGGATGATATCTAGCCCATCTATGAATGCTGATGAAATCGAAATGTGTAGAATATACCATAATTGCTGGCATTTGGATCAGCATATAAAATGACTGTTCTCAGAATATCTCCAAGACTCACACTCTGCAAAGCACTGCTTTTCTCTTATAAACACAACTAACTCAAGGAAGAATGTATAAACTCTCCCTTCACTCAGCTTTGCCCTTCTTCTCTCTTAAGTAAAAGAAAAATCTCAGCTTAATGCAGTTATATCTTTGGTGACTACACATCTGCAGCCTTTCAAGAGACAGTTGTTCTCCCTCAGGCTCTGCTTTTAGGTCCTAAAGAAGTGTTATCTAAATGCAAGCTTTCCTAGTAAGGTGGAGAAAGGTATTCACCTGATTCCCAGCAATGATATCTCTGTAACCCATCTCTCACGCTAGGAACATCACGCTCCTGCCACAACGCTGTTTCAAAGTCACCGCAACGTATGCCCAGCAGTTGTCACATCCGTTTCTGGGTTTCCCATGGGCTGTCTTTCAGCATTATCCAGGTGTGCAGTCAGCTTGTGCACAGACATATATGTTCGTCTCTCTGAGTTACAACTATTTTCTCCTTCCTTTCATTCAGGAAAGTCCCATGCTGCAAAAGAAAGTGTGTGGGTTACATGCAGACTACGACTGTTTAGGACTATTAATGTATTTGTCACTCACATAACCAAAAATTGAAAAGGGGAAGATTTTTTGAGTTTTCATTAAAATCTAGGAAGTTTCCTGGTGTTTTTTTTTTGTTTATAAGCCATTTTGTTAAAAAAAAAAATAAAAAAAATTGCATTTGCAGGTATAATCTGTGCAACAGGGGGACCAATTTTTTTTTAAACTCTTGATTTCACCTTTTTTTCAGTGATTCATTTAATTTTATTTAAAGGAAAAAAAAAAGAAGATGAGAGTAAAGAAGTGAAGGCGGAAAGAATCGCTGTGTTTGATAATTTCTCCATTTAAACCTTCTCAAAAGACTTCGACGTAAGCGGAAGAATGGAAGAAAGGATGGAAACCATTCCCAGGACTGCTGCTTACTGGAATCAATTTTCTGCAAGACTGGTTTCATTGTGCCACATCACATCAGATTATGTTTTGATTATTATATATTTTTGACATTAAGAAAAGTATTTTGCTAATTTTTTTAAGTATAATTTGTAAAAATATAACAGAATTCACCAGGCACATTGCTGAAAACCATAAAACCACAAAAACCAGGAATGTGTTCGTGAGTGTATTTCAGTGTGACAGTCACTGCTATGCCAGCTTTCTCAGAGTTATTCATGTGCTTACTGGTCAGGTAAGACTTAATTGGACTCTCCAAAAATCAGAGGTGGTCACTGAAGAGAAAACCTCATTCTACCTTTATCTGCAGGCAGGTAAATACTGTTAAAATTCCCAGCCATCACCACTGGCTTATGATGCCTTGCCAGAGTGGGTAGAAAAATATCTTCTTTCTTTTACTATAAAAAACCCAACAAACGGAGCTTTCAAATATTTTTAACTCAAAGCAAAACAAACAAGCAAACAAAAAGTCCTAAGCTGAAACTGAAGGACATTTCTGCCCTGCATGCACAAAAAAAAAAAAATCAGTAAAGGGTTTGTTTTTCACATTGAGTATGCAACATTACAACACATAAGGAAATCTTTTCTGAAAGTCAGAAACATCTGTAACTACAATTACAATGCCTATAGTGCATTACAATGGCCAAGTTTAATTGGGAAACTCACTGTACAAGACACTTAAAACAGAATCATAACAGGCTTCTTTAATCAGCAACGTCTATTCCAATCTTCTTCATCAAAGACAATGTGGGCAACTCCCTTGCTGACAGCAGTGGGACCATGTTTGTAGCTGATAAGCCACAAGATTTGCCGTAACGCACCAGAGGGCTGGATTCTGGTCTAATCAGACATTAATTGTTGGCTCTGAGGAGTCACGGACAGGGATGCTGCCTTGAGAGACATCACTTCTGCGGTTGCAGCTGGGGTTTGGGGAGGGCAGGTAATTTTAGCTCAATTCACAGATCCATCTCTGCGGGGGTGATTTGAGAGCATCAAGGTCTGCTCAAACTCCGCATTCCTCACCAACGCCCTCCAACTGCCAAAAGTGGAATATGGCAGAGGGACCACACATAGCCACAGCTCCTGCCTGTTAACAATTAAAATCTACTTGAAAAAAATTAACAATGAAAACTCTTAGCTATGTCATATTCATTCCCTCACACATGAATTACGAGGTGAGCACTTACTTATGCACATATTTTTGATATCATACTTCCCACACCGTAATGTAGTCTCCTTTTTGTACTTATTTAATATAGGCTGGCTGGCAGCAAATGATACACTTTGGATTTTCATGAATATGTTATATGCACATAAATCAGGTATGGTGGGAGGAAGAGAGCCCAAGGATCAGGCACATGAACAACTAAGAAACAAGTAATAGCCATGATATCGTTCTTCTCCTTTCATAACATGCTGAAAAGTGGGTTGACTGCATCACCTGTACCCTGTAGCTGCTCACATATGTAGATGCTGTGAATGGAAATTGAATCAGCGGCTTTTGGCAGTAGCTCCTTAGATTTTCCTTTGTCTGTTCTCAAAGTGAAGAATTATCTGCACTTCATGACCACAATGATTTCGCAGAGTAGGAAACAGCGGCAAGTGTGAAGTCTTGCAAGGAGAGGCTAAAGCAGAGGTTCCCAGAGCCATCTATCAGGCCCACATCAGCACAGTTCAGGGTTGTGCAAAGTAACGGCATCCAGCAGGCTCCGGGCAGCCATCTGCAGTCTGAAGGTTTCGTAGAAACATAGCATCTTTAAGGTTGGAAAAGACCTCTAAGGTCATCAAGTCCAACTGTCAACATGACACCACCATGGCTACTAAACCATGTCCCGAAATGCCACGTCTACATGTTTTTTTGAACACCTCCAGGGATGGTGAAGCCACCACCTCTCTGGGGAGCCTGCTTGCAGCAGAGATGGCTGTCCTATGCTCCCTGCCTGCTCAGTGGGTGGAAGCAGGTACTTCTGGGTACCCTGTGGCTCATCTGACAAGTAGACCTAAAAATGGGTCGGATTCTTCCCCTGGTAAAGGCACCTATTTTGTCTCCATTGGCTATAAAGGAGACCCAGAATGACTAGGTCAGGTATAGGTGTCTACACTGCAAACAGAAAATTAGGAGAGATTAGTTCCACCCAAATGAGGAAATGCAAATTCAGAAATGAGCTTGGGTTTGGTTTTTTTTAACAAAGTCCTAGTACCTCTTTTTACTTACCTTTTTTTTCCCCCCAAAATCACAAGCATTAAAAATGCAGATAGAATACACCGTGGTGTGCTGATGTGTTCACAAAAAGAACAAGGGGTTTTGCTTTTGGTGTGGAAGAGCCATTTGGAGGAATTGCTGGACTGTTAGGAAGTTTCATGAAACAGAACGGAAGAACCAGAATATCGAGGAACAGCAAACTGAATCATAAATAGCTGTAACTAGGAAATTTTCAATGATGTAGCTTAGGTCATAAACTGCCATTTACTGGTAGAGGTTCTTGACTTCCACAGGCACACAAGAATTTGCTCCAGCTAAGCCTAGCTGTGCTGCTCCTCAGGGCGGTTCTCCCTCCCCGGCAGCCCAGCAGCCATCACCAGGTGGCACTCACAGCTCCTGGGAACGCTGAGGGGCTGCTGCAAGCAGCGGAAGGATGGATTTCAGCTTCAGTATATTAATCATGTTCAGCGTATAGGATTTGGGTTGCTTGATTTTGGGAGTTCGTTTGCTTTTTTGGTCCTAGGAGTCTCGCGTTGATGTTTGGGTTGAAATTCTCTATGGCAAGTATCTGTGGTAGTGCTGTTTGTGACAAGCTCTGTCAAGGCTGGTTTGTACAGTATAATTAAACAATAAACCCTGATGTGCCTGGCTAATTTCTTCTATGTAAGAAATGATGTATTAAGGTCTGAAGTCTGCTGCCTCTCAACAGACGGGCCACATTATCACAGTGCTCTCTTGTCAATAGTTTTATGAACTTATGTGGATTTGGAAACAACCATTTCCTATCCATATATATGTGTATATATATATGGATATATATATGGATATATATGTGTGTGTATATATATGTGTGTGTATATATATATATATAAATGGCCTCTCTTACAGTGGGTAAAGATTGGAGAATAGTCAGAAGATTGCAAGGCTTAATACTCTTTGGAAAGACACCTCAAGTTTTAGAAGCTTATGACCGAACCTGTAAGACTAGACTACATATCTTGTGACAGCTTCTTTTCTCGGGAAATCTTTGGGTATTTTCTCCTGGTCATGGTTTGGTATGTTGAAGAAAACATTGCCACCTACCATCTTAACCAGAATTACAAGTACAGAGGAAATAAAGAAAAAAATTACTAAATCACTTTTAACAGGGAAATTCTTTCAAACTAAATGTTTCCTTTAAATTTTCTAAAAGTTGAAGTGTTTGAGCTCCTTTATCCATTTTCAAGTATAAATCTGGAACTAAATAAACTATTTCTCTGGAGGTGAAAATATTTTTGCGGCATTTGCAATCACCACAATATTATGAATTATGTAGTTTATTTATACCAAGTCGGCCACGTAACTCTCAGGTACAGTATCCAGATGCTCCCATTTGCATTTCTAGATTTCTACTCCAGTTCTTATGTCACCTGCTGAATGAAAACGATCAGACTGTCTGAGGATTGAGCAGCCACTTCTTTGAAGCAGTTACCAGCGCAGCTTCTGACTCCAGTCCTCTGCCAGCACACATTCAACCAGCCTGCAGACATCAGTAGCTGGCTTTCCCCCACTCCGAGGCTTCAAATTAAATTGCTGTTGAGACTCCATGACATAAATTAAGAACAGAAAAACCAGTTTTAAGCTTACGGCTCTGAAGAAATCACCAAACGAGTTCTATTTTGGCAGCCTGCTGCTCACAACTCAGAAAATACGACAGCAAAGCAAATCACATGTCCAGTGTGTGTTTTATAGCCCTGCGCAGACTAAGCCATCTTGTAGGCACATGCTCGACTATTTTTAGTGGCTGTGCTCCCGCAAATATGGCAAAGTCCTTTAGCGTTGGTGAGTCACTAGGGGCTACTTGAAAAGTAGCAAGAGATGTCAGTTGCTGGAATTTTGACTGAAAATAATAATACCTGGATTTCAGATTTGCTGCACAGATTTGCCAAAGTGCAAATGAAGTCAGCTCTGGCAATGTGACGATTCACTGATTACTGCCTCCAGCCATGAAAGTGCAGGACCTCACTGTATTTTATTTTTTTTTCATCACCATTGCTACAGCATGGTTTTAAAAGTACATGATTGCTCACGGGAATGTCAGTTTTCCAGGGTGTCCGTCTGGGAATCAAACGTTTCTTCTTCAGTTCCAAGCAGGCACTGTGGCATATCCAGAGGACCTATAACTGACACGGCCCATTAGTCATAGAAACATCCCACTAAAATTAGCGGCAGCTTTTCATCTTTATGGGCCTCATGCCTCAGTCCATATGTAGAACATACAAAATGGATTTTTCTTTTCTTGGCATGTAACCCCGTCTTTCCGGTACTTTGGTTCCAGACCTTCATGAGCAATGCAGGTGGCTTTTGTTGCTCCACAGCTCATATTCTTGACAGTTACTGCATCTACACAATACTTCTGGATTCAGCCAGGCTGAAACATTCTCACAAACAGTTACTTAAGATTACCAGAATTAGCACATAAATATAATAGTAATTAATAACATTTTGGCTTCTTGAAGATCCCCTGTGCTGCTCTGTTGGCTCTATTTCAACAGCACCTAAAAGGCCAGCAGCAAAGGCTCCCCCCACTCCCATCTTGGTTTTAAACTTTACATGGTTTGTTTTTAAGGTGTGCAGGAGAGGCACAGGGATAAGCTACTGTGATTTTCACTTTCGGAGCCCAAGGTTTTCATGACTGCCTCGCATTTGGGACTGCATCTATTTATTTATCTGTTGGGTCCCAGCTGGAGACAGGTCAGACCTGATTTTCAGAGGTGTTGGGCAATTAACAGCTTCCAGGTGAGCCACGGGGAACTGTGACCGTGCAGTATTGTGTTGGATGTGGCTTCTGTTTTTTGAAGAAAGCGTGGTGTATGAGAGGCCATTTTGACAGTGTTTACTGTCTTTATTCTGAGTCTAAATTTATAGCAAATAGGGACTTGAATTACTTCTGCATCACTTGCAGCCTTTATGAAATGAGTAAAGGGTCCAAACTGACATTTTACATCATTAATATATATCAAAAAGAAAAACAAAGACTTATCAACCCTACCCTCCTACTTGAGTTTCTTGTTTGGTTCCTCAACATATAGGTCAAACACTGAATAAAGCTCTCCTTTCCTCATGAAATTGTTCCTGCGAAGCAGGGGTTAGATCGCCAGTGAGACATTTGCGATGCCAGTGCTTTATCTGGGACACAGAATACTATTTTCCAAAGTTATCAATATACAAGTCTTGCAATGGATTTCATCTGCCCAGGAAAGACAACAGTGCCATAGAATCACAGAATGGTTTGGGTTGGAAGGGACGTTAAAGATCACCTAGTTCCAACCCCCCTGCCATGGACAGGGACACCATCCACTAAACTGTGCTGCTCATAGCCCCATCCAAGCCAGTATTTCCTATTTTGTAAAAAAAAATAAATAAAGTAAGTGAACTGCCTGGATAAAACTCAGAAGAATACTCAGAGCTGAGTAACAGCAAGTGCAGCACTTTTGTACCATACTGTGCACATATAGCAACGTAAACAATGGCTCTTCTAGTCCAGAAATAGAAAAGGTGATTCATTTTGGTTTGGAATGAAACAGCAGTGTGTCTTGGTGTTGCTAATAAAAGCCTTTAGGGGTTTGCTCCCTGCAGGCTTCATTGCAGTAATCAGCAGCGCTTCTGTTAGCTCATTATCAGCACTGCTGGCAGCGCAGGGGGAGAATTGGTTGCACATTCAGATTATTATTGTCATTGTAACACTTTATATTAAGACTCTTTTAACAAAGGATTTACAAGCTGCATTAGAGAGAGTGCATCAGTAGAAGCTGTTATAGAACTGTACTGTTACTATAAGGGCTGATTAGCCTTTTATTGACACCATGTGAAAAATTTACTAAGTACCCATTAACTGTTTATAAATGGAGCTGGAGTATTCAGACACATACGTCTGAAGAACATGAGGGACCATTCTGAGGATTTAACCTGGTTTCCTGCAGATTGCAGGTCACAGCATCTTGCTAGAGGAGTCCTGCAGTGAGCCAGCAGTTTCTGGATGAACTGATGCATCTTTCTTAGAAAACGGTCCATTTTGAACCTGAAGTTCTCGAGAATCCTTAATTACTCAGTACTTTAAACTGTAAAAAACAGTATTCATGTGGTTCCAGATTTCAGTTATTGAATAGCCTGCTACAGTAAAGATCCTTCCAGTATTGCAACCTTCCCCTTTCTCTCTCACACACTTTCTTTCACTTAATTTACATTCTATGTTTTATATAAAGTAAAAATCATTACTTAATATTTAGGTTTCAGTAGGATCTGAGCTCCATCCAAGCTAGGGATCAGTCATGCTGATGTTATACGAGCACATACTAGCACATCCTTCCAAAAATTATACAGGCAACACCTAACAGAGGCATAAAAAAACCTTAATGACTCAGAGGCTGGCCACAGAGAATGGAGTAAAGAGAAATGGCATACACACAGGTCTTAGCTACTTGCATGTCATGGTAAGACATCTCCCCAGAGCTGTACCTGCAAGGGCATACGCCTTTGGAGAGCCCTCTGGAAAAGGTGTCCGTGTCTCAGAGGGAAATGGTGGCCAGGATGCTTCCCAGGCAATTTGAGATAGTGAGTTTAAAAAAACCCAAAACCCAACCCAAACCCCCCCCACCAAACAAACAGACAAACAAAAAACCAACACCAAAACCACAAAGCTACAATTAATACCAAAGATAAAATCTCCGTATACCACTTTACAGCACACACAGAGTCACCATACACTAATGGTGTAGCAGACAACAAGAGGTGTGACCTCTACCCATACCACTGGTGTTCCTTTGTTCATGAGCTTTGCTCAGAATAGACTCAGAATAAAGACACGAGGTAAACACTGCCAAAACCTTCATTTCCTACAAGACCACTCTGCCTTCCCCACTCACCCCTAAGCTCCCCTTTAGCAAACTGCCTTTGCTGAGCTTTTCGGAGCACACAGAGTGACCTGGCGTAGAAACCCCAGGGTGCTCTTCAGGTTCTCTCATAAAGAACTTGGATCTCCTCTTGTTTTTCTTGAATAAATGCAACACATTCTGCCTGGGGTTTTTTGCCAAGGTGTTTAGAAACAGTAAAGCTGGGAACTGAAGAGTGCTGGCAGACCAGGTCAAGACGGTGTGCTTACTGCAGTGGTATTCTCCCACCAGCTGGTTTTGCTTCCCTGTAATTTGTTCAGGATTTGCGTCAGGACCTCTAAATTCACCTTCTGCAAAATTTTTTATTTTTTTTTTTTTGGTCTCTCTGAGAGAAATATTTTCCCCTCCCTCTTTTTTAGGAGTGAATAAATTGCCACTGGATTGGAAACAAATTAGTACCATGTTGGCAGGGCAGGTCTGCCTCTTTCCCAGACACATTCCTTGTTACTTGCTAATTCTTTTCATCATGAAAATGGCAGAAAGACAGTGGTGAAATCACACATATTCAAGGAACTCCATTAACAGAAGTAGATCTAAAAAGAAGTGGGGATTCATCCTCCACAGTAATAAATGCAGTCTATATAGGGCAACCTGGTCTAGTGGAGGGTGTCCCTGCCCATGGCAGGGGGGTTGGAACTAGATGATCTTTGAGGTTCCTTCCAACCTGAAACCATTCTGTGAGTCTGTGATTCTACTCCCCCTGGCTACAGTACACTCCAGAAATCATAAGGCTCTTTGGAAGATTCAGAATTTAAATGAGCATGACAGGTTTTTTACAAAAATCTTCTTAATTTAAAGATATTGTTGGGTCTGCTTATTAACTCCCAGTTATGTATATCTGACTAATTCCTTGTATCTTACAAATGTTAGGCTATTTACTCCAGTCATAAGATTTAAAGATTTTTTCCACATCCCTAGAATATCAAGGGGTTCTAAAAGACTTTCCTGATGTCAGGAAGCTGCGGTATAAGGCTAAGAATTGATGTAAATCACAAATAAAGCATGTGGGTGAAATAAGAATTACACACATTATTTTCAGCTCTTTTTGGAAAAACAACTTTCTGATTTTTCACTTTGACCCATTTCAAGAGGTAAGCCTATTTAAATCTAATGTAAAATTGAAATAATAAGAAAAAAAAACCCTAAGATAAATGCAGTATTTTAAGTCAAGCAGTGTGTTTAATTGGATCAGAAGTGAAATATCTTTTCTTTCATTTTCATTTTGGTGAAAACAACAAAAAAAGTCATTTTGGGTTTACCTGAAACAATTTTTTTATTCTTACTTTAGCTGGAGAGTGGAAAGATTAGTTATTTAAACAGTACTGCTCCTAAATTCAAATGCTTTGCCATTTCCAGCAGGCTATCCTTCCTGCCTTAAATGAGCTTTTCATCCTTATATATACGTTTATAACAACTGATGAGAGAAATACTGACTAATCACATAGATCACAGTCAAAGTTTCAGAATTTCTTTTACTGCTTGACCTTCCTTTCTTGGAAGGGGATCCTATGTGTGTGTAACTTATTCATCATTACAGTTTATAATGAGATCTTTTTGTTGTTGATTCTGGCCATTTGTTGTTGTTTTAAAAATAAAACCTTTCCATATTAATTTGTTCCATCTCTTGCTTTGTGGGACATAATTTACAGTGATGTGCCTGGCCCTAAACAAATGCAGGTTAGCTTACAGTAGGAAGAACTGTTGGAAAAAATACAAGGAGTTGTCCTCAAAATAAACAAACTTTACTTTTCAGCTTGGATTCGGCCGACGTCTGCGTGATACTGAACACATCGGAGCAGGACCATCCTACAGATGTCGAACATTTCAGTCATGTCAAATGAAACACTTTTGTTCTGTTGGCTCATGGAGAAGTAAATAGTCTTCTTCTGATTCATCTTCTAAAAAAATATTACTTTGGAGAAGCTATTTATGAAACTGAGTGACCGAGCACTTTGTTTGTTCTTTTAATTCCTTCCCCATTTTTCTACTTATAACACCGTTTCTGACATAAGCATGTGCAGCATAAACCTTGTGGCATGTGTTATAGGGTAGAAAATCTAAAATGCTAAACATACTAGCGCTCTTTGGGTAACACCTATGATCATAATGAAGTGTTTCCTGGCACGCTGCATGCTGTACCTTAAATTACTTTTATATTGAGCTCTGTAAGTGTTAGGACTTTTCCCAGTTTCACCTCAGGATTAGTGCCTGAGGAAAGGGAGCCCGGCCATTGTTGGAAGCCCCTTCCCAAGGCAGCGGGGCTGGTGGAGATGGTTGTTACCATCAGCTTTAGCAGTTTGTGGTGTTGGGATGAACTGTCCCCACATGTGTTGCCCAATGTCCGGACAGGAGCATGAGCTCTGCCAGACAAGCTGCCGAGGTCAGAGTCTCCTGGCCAGAGCCAAGGAAGGAGGGGTCAGGAGAGTTGATGACAGAAATGTCTTTTACCATCACAGCAGGCACCACGGAGGAGAGATTTGCCTAGGGCTTAGCACTAAACCCCCAGTTCAGCACCACATTTAAGTGTGTGCCCTGCTTTGAGCATGTAAGGCACTCCTTAAACATCAATGAGATCTCTCTTGTTGTTAAAATGAGTACGCACTCCAGACACTATTTGGAAAGATTTGCAATTATTTAAAGGCCAGAGAATGCTTAGAGAGACCTGATAGAATAAAAGGCAAGAAAATTGGGGGGGAAAAAACCCAAACCGTAAATCATAACGTAGAGAAGAATATCGTACAAATGTTATTTGACCAAGAATTCAGTAATTCTGACAGAAACCTGGGAAAGATAATGCACATTAGATATATCATGAGTCTGAAATGTGGGAACACTGTAAGAAAGTTATTGGCCTTAAGACAAAGGCAGAAAGACCTAAATTTGTATTGCAAGGCAGTATGGGGTGGGTAAGTGCTATTAGATAATATTATAGGTACTATCAAGGTTGCTTTCAAAAGCTGGATGATGGTGCATTTATCAACGATCGATTGTATCTGCCATTTTATTACCATTAAACTACTACTATTATTGATCTAGTAGTGTGAGAACCATCCATCTGCAACTCTTTGTAGATAGTATTAGTTTTTGCTGCTCTTAACAATTCAGTAATGCTGGAAAAGGTTATTTCACTAATGCAATTCCAGGAAATACTTGTCCCTGCCTCCTCAACCTCATGTAGCTGATTTAAAACAAATGGACTTTAGTATCAAGATTGTACTGCCAAGAAGCAGCAAACTAGCAAGAGCTAGAGGTTAATCAGGCTCATAGTCCCCTGTGCTGGAGATGCAAAACAAGTCTACAAGAGTTCTCAAGAATCTAGGTCAAGAAAGGGAACATCTGCCCAGAGTAAAAATGTGTGTAGTGGAGTACATAGAAAATAATAATTATTTCATTGGTATTAAATATTAATTATTAAATATTGCTATTAAAGGGAAAATAAACTATGGGTATAAGGAAAGTTATATGAGTTTAATTAAAATAGTTTTTAAAGACTGTGAATTAAGTAGGAGTATACACAGACATTTGATTACTTCCTTTGATTTCAGCGGCTTCCACTCATTTCTCACAGAACTGGTCTTGAGTCACTGGTGCAAACTGCAGTGAGGTGATTGTGGCTGTGGATTCCAACCATTGCACCCACAGGTGCCCTTGCTCCACAGCTAACATAGGTGTTGTGGTTTAACCCCAGCCAGCAAATAAGTACCATGTAGCTGCTCTGTCACTCCCCTCTGGTGGGACGGGAAAGAGAATTTGAAGAGTAAAAGTCAGACAACTCATGTGTTGTGATAAAGACGGTTTAACAAGTAAAGCAAAGTCTGCATGCAAAAGCAAAGCAAAACAAGGAATTAATTCCCCACTTCCCATGGGTGGGCAGATGTTCAACCGTCTCCAGGAAAGCAGGACTCCATCACATGTAACCGTTACTTGGGAAGACAAAGCCCATCACTCTGAACATCTTCCCCTTCCTTCTTCTTCCCCCAGCTGTCTATGCTGAGCATGATGCCATATGGTACGGGATATCCCTTTGGTCAATTGGGATCAGCTGTCCTGGCTGTGTCCCCTCCCAGCTCCTTGTGCACCCCCAGCCTACTCATTGGTGGGGTGGGGTGAGAAGCAGAAAAGGCCTTGGCTCTGTGCAAGTGCTGCTCAACAATAAATTTAAAAAAATTCCTGTGTTATTACTGTTTTCAGCACAAATCAAAAACATAACCATCATACCAGCTACTATGAAGAAAATTAACTCTATCCCAGCCAAAACCAGCACAATAGGTAACCTGACCTTGGGTACCTAGGCTGGACATTTGTACATTCCAGCTGAAATGAATGAAAATTCAGGCCTACATCTGAAAAGAGCAGTTGCAGAGAGTTTGAAATTATTAGATTAAAACAGTTTATATTTACTGCAGATGCTACATTTTAGGGTAAACAAGCCCTTAGGATTGAGCTCAAAAAAGCTCAGTTGCTGATAAAAAGATTCTACAGACTTATTTATGGAACAGTCTTCAAAATAACATCCATCATTGTGTACACTTCTCTGAAAATTTTAACTATATAAAAATCAAAATTAGAGGCTAATCTGTGGAAGAATCCAGCACAGGCCAGAAGATACACTAAATACAGTAGTATTTTTCTACTGTTTGTGTCTGCTGTGACTATGAGTGAACCACTGAATATATCCTTCATTTACTTAATTTAAGAATGTCTCTTTTTTAAAGACTACTTCTAAAGAAAATCTTCCTCCTCCTGCACATCTTCTGAGTTATACTCATCTAAACCAGGGACATTGTCAGACCGCTTGGCACAGATAACCAGATATTATTTAGTTAGTTATTATCACTGTGGCTTCAGTTTCTTCTCTGAAATGGTTTGGATTTTTTTCCTGAAAAATGATCTTTTCTCACCTTATCCATTATCCATTCATAGTTCTTGTGTGAGCCCCAGAGAGGATACATATTTCTTCTCAAAGTTTTTTGAAAGCTCCAGCTGGAGAATCCTGTAACTGGAGTCATTCTTGTTTCCTTAACACTCTCTTCTTCAAGCCCTCTCTCTCCAAAGAAAAGCCTAAGGCCATTCTAACAAACCAGAAGATCCTGACCCTTTAAAAATCACCTCTGATCTTGGAGCAGAGCTTCCATGTTTTGCATGAATACAGCCTTTCCTCCCAATGTATTTTGGATTTTTTTACAATCCCCATGTTAGCCAGGAAGTCTCTGAAGCTCAGCTCCTACCAGAACAGTTTTATACCTTATACCTTTGACAGGAACTGCTGGCATTCGCCTGCAGGAAGCTGACATGTGATTTAGGAGGGAATAAAACATGTACATGTTTGTTACTTGAGTTTTACAGCTCTGCAGGGAATGAAAATCTTTTTCACAAAGGATTTAAAATGTTGGCTTTGTTCCCCACTTGAAAATTTCAAAAATTCTCTGAAGGGAAATTGCAAGATGAAATTAATTTGGGGTCAGTTGAAAGGTTTCAGTTTGACCAAAACCAAAATCCTTTTAAATTTGACTTTTGTATTTATTTTTTACATTACATTATAATATATTGAACAGCATAAAATACGAGATGCTAATGCTAATGCTTTAAAGAAAGTCTTGAACATATGGCCCAAATGTAACTGATACATTGATGTCTAGCTGAGTTTATGGAAGCCCTAAAACAACAACTGTGGGAGACATGAAATGAGCTATTCATCCTGACCTGTGTCCAGGAGTGATATTTAATAACACTAATATCTAAAATAGTTTATCAAAGACCATGAGAAAAAGATGAACAGGAGAAGAAGATACAGGAAGAACATGGTATTGTAAGAGACAGCTACACTTGGTGCTAAGAACAAGTTATATTTGCTAAAAATATTTTATATTTACATAATTATAAGTGTTCTTATAGCCTTACACACTTATACTCTTTCCAAGTCAAGAAGAATCAAACCTTCAGCAGCAATGAAGCTCTGCTAAGGAGAAGTAGAGTCTCAGGAGTTGAATTATTTGGAATCACCAAAGCCAGCACTGGTTTAATGCACAGTCATACTTAAAGATTTGCACGGAGCAGTAAAACATTTTGGTATATCATTTGACTGAAACCTATTCCATCGGAGAAGTTTTTACCCCCTCCACCACCACCACATTACTCCTGTGAGCATGAAGGACAGGAAGGTAATCAGGAACAGTCAACATCTGCAGATCACACTCCACCATCCCAACCACTTTAGATGAAGAAACGAGTGCCTGTGCAGATAACATGTAGTACACTCTAACTTCTGTAAATCTGTTGACACTGTCCTGTCCAGTATTTTCATTTGTAGACTGAGGAAAACTGGACTCGACAAACTGTCTTCAAGATGGGTTAAAAATTGGCCCAAGCGCCTCATTCTAAGTAGTGCCTCTACATCAAATTGGCAGCCAGCAACAAGCAGAGCAGCCCAGGAGTTGATACTAGGACTGACACTGTTCAGTGTGTTTATTGATGACCAGAGGAATGAGACAGAATCCACCTTTGTCAAATGTACAGACTACACTTAATTAAACAGAGAAAGCAGGGTTTGATGCAGTCTACAACAGTGGAGTTTCAAGCCGCTGGGACCCCAGGAAATTTGAGGGTTAGACTAACAGAAGTTTCACAAAATTCAGCAAGGAAAAATGCAAAGGTTTGTACATGGAGCAGAGTAAGCACAAGTCAGGGAGTCAATTGTCTGAACAGCAGCCTTGTTGCAAAGGACCTTGGGCAACTAAGGAACACCAGTTAGATTAATAACCACCAGGGTGCTCTTATCACAAATACAGGAAGCTACACAATGAGTTATGTTAGGTGGAGTGTGCCCAGAGGAAGGAGGGAAGTTACCCCTCAGTTCATCATCGATATGGAGACAAAGGGGTGATTTAACAGCTTCCTGAAGCTATTTGAAGGATAGTTATAAAGACAATGGGGCCAAACTATTCACAGGAGTAGCAGACCATTTAACAAGGGGCAAGAGCAAAGTGTGGCAGCTTGGGAGGTTCACCTTGGACATTATGAAAAAAATCCTTCAATAGAAGACTAGTGCAGCACTGGAACCCACATCCAGGTGGAAGGTCTGACTTAGGAGGGTTTCAAGATTCAGCTTCAGCTCAGCCTCAGCTGGTCAGATCTACTTGTTACAGTCCTGCTTGAATCAGGATATTGTTGTAGATGGCCTCCAGAGACCCCTTCTATTTTCCTTGTTTCTTGATTCTGTGATTTTCTGATATTTTCCCTTCCCTTTCCCTCTCCTCCTGTTCAACGTCTTACAAAGGTCAAATTAAAGTTTAGAAAAGTTCTTCTCAGAACATGAAGCCATGTAAAAATGACCTCAATATAATCCTTAAAATAGGCAAGGATGTTTGAAAGCGTAATTTGAAAATAGCAGGACTACACAGGAGTGTGTAGTTAATCTCCATGATAATGTGGCTTGCAAAACCTTTATTGCTTAAGACAATAGATAGCAGACAATGGATTTCACTTCACTGGTATATCCTACATCCTTTACAGCAATGACAATGAGCAGTGTAAATCTCATGCTCCCCTTCCTTCCTTCCTTCCTTCCTTCCTTCCTTCCTTCCTTCCTTCCTTCCTTCCTTCCTTCCTTCCTTCCTTCCTTCCTTCCNCCTCCCTCCCTCCCTCCATCTCATGCAGATTCAGTAAAATAATGAAAAGGACACTGCCTGTGAGATGCTATTTCCTGGGCAAGGTCTTTACTCATCAGTCCAGTATGCAGAGAATGGGAATCACCATGACTAACAGAATAAATTCAGCAAACTGAAGTCCTTCAGGCACTCTCTGGCTTGTGAGGTGCCAAGATCCTAACTCAATCCCCAATTCACACAGAATTTGGGCATGGCTACAGGCAGACTATGCTGTACAATTTAAATTGTCTTTTAAGGGGGAAAAAAAAATGTTATGACACTCCTTTTGAGACAACATGCAATCATCTCAATTCAATTCACTTCTAGTGAAACTCCACTGACTGAACAAATGTGACCAAGACATTTACCCAGAATTGAGTAACTGCCCAGAAATATAACTTCACACAACCTTGTATCTCAGACTCAGGAAGCAGTTCAGTGTCACTTTTTAAGATACATATAAGATAGTGTGGTGGGAAACACTACCTACATATGATTTCCCAAGTAGACAGATAATAAACAATACAGTGAAACAGGAACCACCAGAGAAGTTAGCTCAAACAGGGAATTAGAAGTTGTTAACATAAAGATTCTGAAAATGGGCAGTTCTGGCCTCTGGAGAGACTTTTTTTCAGTCTGTGTGGCCCTTGGAATATTTTCATCCAAAAGGAGTTCCCTTGGATGAGATCCTTGGAAAATATTTCCCTTTGATCTCTGGTGTATTACTCCTCTTTTGCAGCCAGCCAAAGTTTAAAACTAACTTGACTCCCCTTTGACTGATACAACTTCTACAGTCAGATACAGAATTAACATAGCAGGGAGCAGAAAGAGCCCAAGGAGCACTGCAAATAATCAAAATGCCGCTCATGTTGGGTAGTGGTAGGATAAAAGTTTTGGAGGTGTCCGGAAGAGGCTTGTCTCATCAGCACCAGATGCTTACAAAGATGTGGGCTATAGAGAGAACCATCAGCTAGTGGAGAACTCATGGCTGCACAGAAGACAATGCAACTACATCAACTCATACCACCTGGGAATCTGGGCCCCAAAGACTGAAATCATAACAATAGCCCTAAAAATAAGTTCCCACAAACCAGCCTACTCGTCAGCACTGTTTCTTGCCTTATTGAAGCTGGAGATCTGCTACTAATACAGGCTTCCCTGCCCTAAATCATTTATTTTGGCAGCTCATAAAATATGGAAACTCTAACACTCAATATTCCCCACTCTCTCATGATTACTGTTCAGGGACGGACTCTTTATATCAAACAGAAACTTAAAGATTGTGGCATGTTATCAAAACCATAATGAAATCTTGTGCAAGCACAGTAATCAGAGAGGGCTATTTGTCAAGACATGCGTTAGAGAAAAACAAAATCCCACAGTAGAAACAGGAGTGCTCGCTCTGCCGAGAGATACTGTGAAAATGAAATGAGGCTCTTTTTTCCCTCCTCTTTAATCAAAACTCAGTATGAAAACAAAAACCTTACCAAATAACTTCTGCTGAAAGAAAAAAAAAGTTGGCTGGAAAGGAGCAGTGCATAATTTATACAGAAATAACATTAAAAGGGGGATTGTTCACATAGATATTTCTGAGTGTGTGATCAGAAATTTTGGCCCTGGGGGGAGCTCATGTTACTGCCACTACTGGGTTGAGGCTGGATTTGACTCTCTCTGTGAGACCGTCAAAACCTGGGAAGTTGCACAGGGAACGAAGGTGCGGGCAGATCTGATATTACTTAGGAGGTCCCTGGTGAGGGCATGCCTGTGTTTTGACCCCACCTGCTGCTGGAGGTTACCAGCTCTATCCACAAAATATCTGTAGAGGTTTAAACTTGACTCGTTGCTTAACGATGAGAGCGCTGGAGCAGGAGTTACATGCTCTGGGATCTCCTTATGGCTGTGCCATTGATTTGTGAGCCAGAGGCCTACTCAGTAAATCAGGGATAACATTATTGAGTTACTTAAATGGACTGTTGGGATGTTAATTACCCAGCACATTTGTGGTCAGCTTGCCCTTCTGAAAATTAAGCCACTTTGCTGTCTAAATGATGCTTAACTCCGGGTGCAAAGATCAAACACTTCAGCTTAAATGTCCCCATTCTCAGCTCTACAGGCTTTCATAGTACCATCATATTTTCAAATACCATCCCACTTCTAGAAGAGGAGGGCAACGTTAGGTCAGGATTAAGTTTCAACTAGAGATCTGTAAGGAAGATCTTAAAAGAAACAGTGCTATCTGGTGCTGTGGGTTGCACAGTTGCGTGAGCACTAAATTACTGAATGTGTATGTAAATACTGATGAGTAAAGGGCAGAAAGGGTGGGTGACTGCAAGGGTATAAAAGGACACTTTATTTCAGATCATAAGTACAATCTGTTACTGAGGCAGAGCGATGCAAGGTTAGTACCTGTCAACAAGACAGCTGGAGGTCTCTTTTTTGCTGATAAATGTCGAGTGCAGCTGTGCTTGGCACATGCTTGTGCTGTAAACAGGAGCCCGTGGCTTTAAACATCACTCCGATTTTTCCATTCCTGCTAATTGCTGCTTCCACTTCATCAGGGGTGGCACCCAGGCCACGTCCTGAAATCCATTCAAACCTAGAGAGCAGCTTACTTCCTAGAGCTGCCTGGCCTTGTAGGTACTTGAATCCATTATTCATCTGCACCAGATGAAAGAATTATGAAGGCATAATTTTAATTACATTTGGAGACTCAGAAGTTGCTTTTAGTGATGGATAACCGCAGACAGACCTAGGCTCTTGTTCATGTTCTCCAAAGTAACGCGTAACTTTTGCAGCAACCCACACTCAAGCGAGGGAGTGAATACAATGATTGCCCAGGATCATGTGATGGTCTCATGGTCAGGGCACTTGACAGAACTGCAGTTTCATTATCTTTAAGCTAAACAATTCATGACTGCAGAACTCCAATTTGGTGGATTCCAGGGTGTTATGGAAAAGGTGATAGCTAGAACTAGACTTTCCCAATTCCAGGTGTTCATTGTAAAAAGAAAGTAAGCTATCTCAATTAGAGTGAAGTACTTGACATTTTCTGTTAGTAATAGGTCCCTGCCCCATGGTATTCCTGTAGTTTTGCCAAATGTAACTAAATGTGTAAGAATAGTCAAAAATATTTATGTGAAAGGAGAAAGATGTAAGAATAAAATCAAGAGAACGTACAACAGAAGGTAGCAGACAGCAACCACATTTTTAGTTCAGAGCACTGAGGCCAGCAAACCCACCAACAGAAATGGTCTTCACCTTCAGTTATCTACCTCAAAATGTAAAAATTAATGGGTTGCCAAAAGAAGCAGAAAAAAGCAGGTAGGGAGACAAAACTTCCTATATTTACAAGGGTTCCCCATCTTGCTGCCTATGGGTTATAGGACTGGGGTACTATTGCATTTTCCAGGCAAACTACTCTGTTATGGGAAGTTCATCTGCTGCCATAGCACCATATTTTTTTCCGACTGAAAATCTATCACTTTCTCCTTATAATGTGTTCCCAAAATATCTTTGCCAGATCTTCGTAATTTTCCATTTCATCTACTTAAAGCTCTTTCTCTTTGACCCTGGAAAAGAACCTTCAAAGTGAAACAACTGGGGTCATCCTTCTTGCTTGTTGTCCTAAATCCATACCCATTCTCCTTTCCTTGAAATATCTTTTATTTGTTTTGCTCTTCTCCACACTAAATTCTATGATCAAAACGTTTCCTCTTCATATCAGCACCTAGTTCTACCTTTCTGACAGCTCTACAAGCCTTCATTGCCATTTTCCATGCCACCTTTTTGTCTCCATTTATCATTTTGGACACCTTACTAGAGAGTAATACTGTTTTAAGTCAAAATTCTGAAGACAATTTATTCACAATGACCAAAATAGAGACTAGGCTTAAAAGCAAACAGATCTTTACTCATTTTTTTTAAAAGCATGTGATTTACGTACGTTATAATTATCAAAGCTCTAAGCCTTAGTTATAATGCTCTCCCCGTTTACTACAGGGATGCTCCTAGGAGGCCTTTGAAGTAAGTTGTGAACTCACTCTGCCTGAGACCAACTCAAAGTGAATCAGGCCCAGCTTCAGTGTTTAACCACAAATAATGCTGCTGATTTGGAGCTGACTACTGTTCAGCTGGCTTGAATCACAGGCAAAGGCAGCCCATAAGACTTGTTTGACTCAACGTGGGTATCTACAGCATAAATGTCAGCATCTGAGCTAGTCATCTAGGCTGTCTTTATAATCAGTGGAGAAACAGAGCTGCTTCTAGGGTGCAGTTCTGCTCACTCTGCTCATCCTGAAGTTGCTGCCTTTAAAATGGCTTATTTTGCATAGCTAAGCCTTATGCATGCTTAGTAGTCCCCATTAACTACAAAAGGATCTCACGGTAATTCAACTCAGATGCAGATGTCTCAATTATCTGCCTGCAAATTAATGCATAGACTCATAGCCTGAACTCAGTTTGAATATTAATCCCTTTTTGGAGATCCTTTCTTTCTCGATCAAATGCATAGGAAGCCTGTGCAAACCTATGTCCAGTTTTCCAGGTTCAGAAAACAATTTCCTGAATGTGGATATAAATATGTCTGGTACCAAATAGTTACGCAGCTGGATCTTCATTTATAGACCACTCAGAGAAGTTA
This sequence comes from Psophia crepitans, assembly GCA_013399095.1. Taxonomy (NCBI): domain Eukaryota; kingdom Metazoa; phylum Chordata; class Aves; order Gruiformes; family Psophiidae; genus Psophia; species Psophia crepitans. Next base: position 145,781 of record VWZZ01001054.1, read on the forward strand.
TCTGCTGATGGTGTGCTAGAATAACTTCCAAGGATTTTCTTCACCATGATAACTAGTAAATTTTACAGGTACAACAAAGCAGAATGGCATGGCTCTCGCTGCAGCTGCAATAGCAAAGTGGCAGTTTCCATCACCCTTGGTGGTTACTGTACACTTTCTAGCAGAATGGTGCACTATTCCTGCTGTGTGGGGACTGGACATTATATCACCGCTTTATTAAAAGTATGTGATAAATATGAAAATTGCCTCATACTTTGATATACTAAAACTACAATTAAATTTCCATATTGTTTAGTAACTCATCACAGAAACTATTTTTAAAAAGGTACAGATTTATCTCTGCAAATAATCAAATTATTTCCTCCAGTGGTGCCAAATGAAATATTACACATAAATCTGGAAGCATTATTTCCTTTAAAATTTTCCTTCATAGTGTTTTATTGATCTCTTTCTTGTCATTGCACCACTATGAAACATCTGTGTTTTTCCTTCAGCTCACCATCAGTTCCCGTTTGAAAAGTCTGTAAATTTTGTGCTCCTCTAAAATTTATAGATAATTGATTCCAGGAGTGTGTGTCCACAGCAAACTGTGTAGCTGCAGTTCCACTTCATTTAACAATATACAGTTCTTTTTTAGGAAGAGATCAAAGAATATATATTTTTTTTTAAGTTTTATTTGCCAGATTGGAAAAGAATGGGCTTGCTTTATTTAAAAACAGAAAGAAAAAAAAAAAAAGACTGGCTAAACATTTTTCTTATAGAATACATAGTGCAAAGAGAGGTAAAACAAAACGAAAAGCAATTCATAAGTATCTTGAAGTAGTTTTCAATCAATAGTCTTAATGTGTACTGCATTCAAAATATTTTTACCATTACTAAATGGTAAAATTACTATAAAAATGTCATTACCAAACAATAACAAAGCAGAAAAAGTCTCGGGAAATGCAGAACTAAGCTATTATTTGCTACAATTTGTACATCAGGAAGAAAAGAGTTGGATGGAAAAGAAAAGAGAGATTATCTTCAATCCTGTGTTACATTTCCGTTCTTCTGGACTTCATGCATTTGAGCAACTTTGTGTTAACTTACGACTATCAGAACTACCAATTAGCATGTGTAAATGTTTGCAGGGTTAGGTCTTGCCTGTGTAGCAAGTGGTAATGTTCAAGTGTCACTCAACTCTGTCTAGAGTCCAGAATCATAGAATCACTAAGCAGTGAAATGCCTAAGCATATGCCTAAAACACACAGCAGGACATCACTTTAACAGAAGTATGTCTGTGTGAGGGAAGTATCTCGGTGGCATTGGTCTGAACCATCCAAAGACCTTCTTTGCTGACTGAAACAACCCCATTTTTGTTTTAGAAATTAAGAAAAAACACTTCTGTGTTATTTCTGAGTTGAGTTTTTCTTACTAAAAGTGCTTGACAAACAGTGGCAAAAGAATTTTACTTCAAATGAGACAGAAAATGGTGAGAAAGAGGTGAATTAAGCAAGGCAAGGAAGGATGAAGATGCTTCAGATCAGGCTGGAAAAGAGATGAGGAATAGATGAAATGGAAAAATCAAAACAGGATGTCCTGGGAAGTAGCTGCCAATAGCTGCAAGGTTTTATTTTGGAATGGAGAAGTTCACATCTTTTCTTTGGTACTTTATTACTTCTGGTTGAAGTTTTGGGAGGCCTGTGTATTTGTTTCTGCTTGAAAGCTTGGTGAAGACAGAAAGCAGAGTTCAGTTTTCCTTCACTGTAAATTAAGTGGGCTTGGAATGCGTAATCATCTAAAAAATTTAACAGTGGTGGGCACCATGGAACAGCTTAAATAGTTTTGGATACCTGACTCTATTGATGGAGAGAAGTTATTTATTATTATGTGTGACAAAACAGCACAGTCCCTGACATTTATTTTATAAGGTAAATTTTGTACCTTTGGTTTCCTTAAGATGAGGTTCCTCTTCAGAGTCTGTAGAGTTAAAAAATGGGGGTAATTATTGTACAGTGGGACATTATAATTAAAGTGCATTATAGCTGCTTGCCTAAGAGTTTTAAAACAAACAAACAAACAAGCTGACAAATTAAACCTGACAAAGTGCAAATGTTTGGAAAACAAGTTGGTATTTTGCAGTTTTGTGTTGAAAATTCTAAACAATATGAAGAGAATACATGCTTTGAAATAAAAGTGTTATTTTACAATTCTTTGTATTGAAATGACTTCTTAAACTATTTTTAAATATTTCAAAATTCAAGATTTGAATGATTTCTCAATTTCAAAGTGTTTAAAATGAAATATTACAGAAGGATTCATTTAATTGATTTTATATATATATATATCTATATATCTAAGAAATATTCTCTTTTCATCTTGCAGATGACACCAAACTGGGAGGCAGTGTCAGTCTGCTCGAGGGTAGGAAGGCTCTCCAGAGAGATCTGGACAGGTTGGATCGATGGGCCAAGGCCAACTGTAGGAGATTTAACAAGGCCAAGTGCCGGGTCCTGCACTTTAATCGCGACAACCCCAGGCAGCGCTACAGGCTTGGGGCGGAGTGGCTGGAGAGCTGCCTGGCAGAGAAGGACCTGGGGGTTCTGGTTGACAGCCGGATGAACATGAGCCAGCAGTGTGCCCAGGTGGCCAAGAAAGCCAGCGGCATCCTGGCCTGCATCAGGAATGGCATGGCCAGCAGGAGTAGGGAAGTGATTGTCCCCCTGTACTCAGCTCTGATGAGGCCTCACCTTGAGTATTGTGTCCAGCTTTGGGCCCCTCAATATAAGAAGGACATTGAGCTGCTGGAGCGTGTCCAGAGAAGGGCAATGAAACTGGTGAAGGGACTGGAGCACAGGTCTTATGAGGAGCTGCTGAGGGAACTGGGGCTGTTTAGTCTGGAAACGAGGAGGCTCAGGGGAGACCTTACTGCCCCCTACAACTACCTGAAAGGAAGTTGTGGTGAGGAGGGTGTCAGTCTCTTCTCCCAAGTAGCAAAAGACAGGACAAGAGGGAATGGCCTCAAGCTGCATCAGGGGAGGTTTAGGTTGGATATTAGGAAGAACTTCTTCACGGAAAGAGTAGTGAGGCATTGGAATGGACTGCCCAGAGAGGTGGTTGAATCATCGTCCCTGGAGACATTCAAAAAACGTGTGGATGTCGCACTCCAGGACATGGTCTAGTAGTCATGATGGTGTTAGGTTGGCGGTTGGACTTGATGATCTCAGAGGTCCTTTCCAACCTTAGTGATTCTATGATTCCATGATTCAGATGGAAAAATTTCCAAGCAGTGGAATTTCCTTACATTCTTTTCATAAACTTCTAGTAACTTCACAAAACTCAAAATAAACATCAAAATCAGGACCAAGACTATTTTACAAAATGTGTGTCATGAAAATACCCGAATGATATTAACTTTGTCATTAATAACACTGTGCCAGGATGAAAGCTATTACTTTTAATGCACAGTAAAGTAGCTGCTTGTTTTTTCCCATAAAGTTATCCAGAAAAGACAAATTTTATGGTCTTTTGTTTATTTTTTTTAGTTATGTTTTTACTAAGCAGGAAGTTGATACCTGTTTTCAGAAGCATGTTTAACACCTCCATCTAATGCTAGTGTTTTCCACCTGCCTCGTCTTTATTTTTCTCAATAAAAATGGTAGAAAATTAGGATAATTGTACTAAAATTGAAGATAACCACACTCTCTTAAATTTAGCTAAGTTCAGGTATGGCTACTTAATAGAAGTAATTATATTTGACACAGATCTGTTACAATACTCTTTGAGTGTCTCAGGCTAATTTTCACAGTATCCTTTGTGCTTTGTGTATAAAGCTGAGAAACAAGTCTGAATTAATCCCTCCTCACTTTAGAAATTTAAGTCAGGGTGCTTACGGTGCGTACGCTTCAGGATCACAGTTTCCCTAAGTTCCCTCTTGCTGTGGTTTAAGCCAGCAGGCAGCTAAAACAACCACACAGCCGTTCGCTCACTGCCTCCCCCGCCAGGGGGATGAGGAAGAGAATCGTAAAAGGTAAAAAATTTTGGGTTGACATAGAAACAGTATAACAGGTCAGTAAAGGATAATACTACTACTACTACTAATAATAATAATAATACTAAAGAATATACAAAACAAATGATGCGTAGCACAATTGCTCACCACCCACAGACCGATGCTCAGCAAGTTCCTGAGCCACAACCCTTCTCAGCCAACTCCCCCAAGTTATATACTGAGCATGACATCGTACGGTATGGAACATCCCTTGGGCGAGTTTGGGTCAGCTGTCCCGGCTGTGCCCCCTCCCAGCTCCTTGTCACCTCCTGTGGAAGGCTCATGCGTCCTCGCTGGCAGGGCCTGGGAAGCTGCAAGTCCTTGACTTAGTTGTAAACACTGCTTAGCAACAGCTAAACATCAGTGTGTTATCAACATTATTTACGCACTAAATCCCAAACACAGCACTATACCAGCTACTAGGAAGAAAATTATCCCAGGCCAAACCAGGACACCTCTATAGCCAGAGAAGACAGGAGCCACCAGAGGGAGGTTGAGCCCATAGAAGGTCTGTACCAAAGTAGCACCTAAAACAGAAGACATTTCTGGAAAGGAATAAAGGGGGAAAAAATGGAAAAAGAAAAAAATACAGAAACTGTCATTATGTCATGATATAAAACTTTGGTGCACATGCAGCTTGAACATTGTGTTCTGATCCCCTTGTCTCTAAAAGGTTATAGCAACCTATCAAAAGAGACAGAAGGAAGGTAAAAGTGGTTACTGATACGAACCTACTTCTGCTGAAGAAACAAGTAATTTGACTTAGAGTTTTCAGTGTGGGAAAAATCTTGTAGAGGTATGTACAATTATATCCCTCAGAGAAGGTGAACTGGAAACAGACGGTCACTGTTTCTCATTTTTTCAAGAGTGGGGGTCACCAAATTATACAAAACCATTGCAGATTCAAAAGAAATGTGGAAGGTATGTAACAGAGAGAAATTAAATGGAAGAACTCATTGCCTTGAGATGTGGAATGTGCTCAAGGAGATCAGGCACATTCATGGCATAAAAATTATTCATAGCTTGCTCTCAGATATGGGACCCTGGACTGTGTGGTTGTTTGTGTTGTTTGACCCATTCTTATGCTCCTTGTTTTGTTTTTATGAATGGGTCTCTGCAAGCAATCACTAAGGGACAGAGGAAGCTTGAACTCCGGCCAGTCATGCCAGTAATGTCTCTAAAGGTGGTATGAAGATCTCAAAGCATTGCCTAGGCTCATTCAGGAATTTGTGGCGCAGCAGTGCAACTCAGCCTAAGTCTACAGCCACCAACCAAAGATATCCATCATGTCTAAGTAACATTTCTTTTACTTACACAGCTTTTCCCTGGAGTTCAACCAATTATTCACAGCCTGAAAAGAGGGCATCTGCAGTCACTTGTAAGATGGCCATATGAGACACTTCAGCCGACTTGTGGGCACAAATATAATTTCTGAATTGCATGTGTATACATCTATGTTATCATATTCTTTCACTGTGAGAGCAGTAACTACTGTATGTGGTAAAATGATATATTGTTGTCCACAAAATGTCTTTGGCAACAGGATGTTCACTAGCCTTGGAATTTTGCCTTGTATAAATATTTTTAATCTACTCCATGTAGGCATATTTTGGCTGGAAAATAAAGGCTTTTGGAGATTAATATATCCAGGCTCAGTTCTGCTTATACATCCTACATACATCAAGGTTTTATTGAACTCTGTATCTAGAAACTTTGCATAGCAGCTGTTTTGGAGGCTTTTTTTTTTTTCTTTTGCCTGCTTTACTCAAAGGAGGATTATGACTATATCCTATTTTTATACTCTACAAATGTAGTAATTTAATCTACAGATATGTTTTCATTCTTCAAATGTAACCTATATAAAGCATGTTCAAATTTATGGTCATTGCTTTTCCTGTAAAGAATATTACTGGCTTCTTTTCAAATGTCCACATTTTCCCAAGGAACGTCCAATAGCTATTTATCAATGAATAATGAATATAACAATTATTTGACAGTATCAAGTACCTTTCAGCTGAGTATCTCCAAGCTCTTTTAACTATTTATTAATCCTCACTATGCCCTTGGGAGATATCTTTCACTGGTCTGTTTTATTGGCACAGCAACTGGGTTTCAGAGAAGTTGCATGCCTGGTTTCAAGTCTGAGAGTCCATCAGTCACAAGCAAAAGCACAGCCTAGAGCTTCTGCCTCAGCACGGCTCGGAGGAGCCGTGGGCTTTCTTGCTTGTTAAGAGTTCTGCAAGGCAAAACCTGAAGGAAGGCTGAGACGGTTGTTCTGCCCAGGAGTACTTTGCCAGGCAAACAAAGTTGCTGCTGGTGGAGGGGTGAAACAATATACCAGAGAGTGGAGGTGTTTCTGTAATTCAAATATCAACAGTTCTACTGTGAATACAGGAATGGCATTCAGATGGATCGTGGACATTCACATCTTTGTCCAATTTATGCCTCAATCTGGATGTGATAAGATGTCTGCAAATGCCAGTTCAGAATACAATTTAGCAGCTGCCCAAAGTGCCTTTAGTTTTAGTCAAACCTCGTTTGACAAAAAATGTGTTTCCCGCTTCTTACAGAGCTGGAAGTTGTTGCTCGCACCAGTCGTATGTGCTTTTCTTCATGTGGCACTGTATACATTTCATGTGCAATGCAAGTAATATTAATTGAAAAAGACTGTGAGATCTTTTATTTATGCTTGCTACCACATGATTTTTTTCAGCACTTTGCTGGGACAATTAGTCTAGTATTCCGGTAAGCTTATATCTCATTACAGAGGACCAGACTGTCCCTCTATAACAGACACACACATTAGCTCTTTAACTGGAAATGAAAGGCTGACACTAACACCAGCCTCTGCTGGTGTGCTTCCAGACTGGCACAGGGGCCTCTGCAACGTGTGAGTGCAAGAATGCAGGGGTGGAGGTGATTCCTCTTCCCTCCCACTCTCCTGCCCCAGAAATCAGGGGAGAAGTGAAAGCACCTATTTCACGCTCCCAGCAAAGATTTGGCAGAGGTCAGGGCCCTAGGAACAAGAATGGGTGGAGGAGTTGCAGCAACGACTAGACACGTGTTTCTAGAAATGCAGTGTAATGCGGAACAAGAAACATGGCAGAGCCATTGCTTGGCAGTTGATGGTGCTGATTGGAAATGTAATGGGGACAAAGAGATGCTGCCTTTCAGAGCAGTGAGATAGCACCTGTCCTCAGCTTGGCATTGCCATCATGCTGTCAAGCATTATTCAAAATCTGTCACTGGTGAATGATCCATCATCTAATGTATCCACTAGCATGGAAAAAGGATCAGGTATTACCCAGGTCACACTGAAGCGACAGATGCTGTGTTTACACTGTATCTAGAGCCTCCAGTTTAAAGAACCTCACCTTGGTGTCTTTACTGAACAGACCCCAGAGAGTTGCACTGAATTGCTCATCATTGCTGCAGAGTTTCTTCTTCTGTTCTCTCTGAATATGGAAAACAATTCATTCCTTTCCTCTCCAAAACATGTAATACAGACAGGAAAACTGCATCATACACTGCGGTTTGTTGGGTTTTTTTATCCTCTCAGAGAGAAAATAAACTCAATTCTTTCAATTTTTCTTCGGAAATCACATTTTTAAAAACTTCTCTCACTGTGTTTAACTTTATCTCCAGTATATCTGTGTCCTTGAAACCCAGACCTTGTCACAATATTTGATCTGAGACCTCGTCACTTCCAACTAAATTATCTACCACGTCTTATATATGACTTCCTGCTTATCTTCTCCCAGATGGAGACTTGCAAAAGTGTCAGGTCATTGACTGATGAGATTCACCCTAACCCCACAGTTACCTTTTGCTCTACTACTGTGATGCAGAATCATGGGTCTTTTTTGGATTTTAGACCCTACAGCTTTCTTGCAGGTATAATGAGTCTCAGGTTCAAATGAGCTGCTTGTTATTGGTCCAGAGAAATACTATCTCCCCTTAAGAAATTCTCTTGAAAATTTTCCCATTCCCCAGAGACTCCTCCTTCTCTTCCTGCATGGTTTCCCACAAGAGGGGAGTGATCTGGCCCATCAAATGGATGCTATTTTATGAATAGTTAGTTTCATGTGTTTACAATGTGTTAATGATAGTAAAGCATAGGAAGTCTTTAACCTAATGCTATTGCAGACCGAGCCACTGTATACAGAGACCTTTTTCTTCTTGCCACTGCTTTTCTAAAAAAACAATTTTCCCTCTAACTCATTTCTACTTTAACTTCGCCATCAGTAAGAGCAAACTTCAGGCCTCTCCAACAGATGTGGACTGTTTCCAAACACATGGACCCATCTCTAGTAAAAGTAATTTCCAAGTCTTGCCACAGAATAGTTTTTCTTCCCAAAAGACAGGTTATAACAATATCATACAATCTCATGCGACCATTGTTGGCTTTTTATCGATGACCACTGTTATACACTGGAGACATGGAAAGTGTTGGTGGTAGTTCTCCTCCTTGATCTCCATGTCTTTGTTCCTTCCCACCTCCATTTTACCACCAGAGATGACGGAACTAATGCCCTCACCCTCCCATGGTGTGATAATCTGAACTGAAAATCCTTGGTCTTGCCTCACAGGCCTTTCTGGATACATTCCTCCTTAGCTTGACTTCACTTGCTTCACCCTTCAGGATGAATAACATTTGATCTTCCACAGTTTTATTTATTATGTGACAGTGCTGGCTTCCCTCCTTTGGCTGCACAGGATACACATTTTGCGTCCCAGGAGTCACCAGGGATCGTGTGAATGTCCCAGTAACAGGGAATGCAAAAACTCAAAGTACAAAAAATGGGGATTAAACTCTTAAGAGCCTGTTTTATGCTCAGAATCCTCCAGCTAACATACCAGTGCTCCTAGCTGGAGTCTAGTAGTAAAAAGTTCTGGTATTTTTTCAACAGGAAAGATTCAGAATAATACTGTCTTTTTGACATACATGTGTAATTGAACAGTGCATATTTTTGTGGTTTAGGTAGTCGTGTTTGACATGATCTGTAATAATTAGCAAAGCCTTGTTGACCTATGGCACTCTTAGCTGCAAAGAAGAGTGTGTGAATTGCTCCTTGAGGAAAATACACCCTTAATGTAATTCCATTAACTTCATGCCCTTGAGATTTATACTGATATCTACCACTAACATCAAAGGGTTTGGCTAATTAAAGTGGAGAATAAAAATTACCCTTTTCCATCCCTTAAAATTCCACCCAAGCCAGAAGGGAAATCCCCTGTGGTTTTTATTGTCCCTTCCCATAAGGATAAACAACCTTTTCTGAGAGCTCTTGTCTTTACCCACTGTGACAGTTAAATGGACACTGCTGGGTTGAAAGTAATGCTCCCAATTCTGACTCGTATTTGCACTAGTATAAATCACTAGTAGCTCCACTGCAGCAAAAGGAATTACAATGGTAAAAAAAAAATCAGTATAGGTGGGAAGAAAAACAGACCCACATATTTACAGCAAATGAAACGACATTATCTATATGTTATCTATAACCTGTCAGACTCCCAGAACTGTACTTGTTCTTAAAATCCAATTTACTTATCAGTGTTTATGGTGTTTAAATCAGTGTTTCCATAAGCTTACAGAGTTTACATGCTTCAATTATATCTTGTTTTCACCACATATGATAAAAATATTTTCCACTAGTTCTGTAGTATAATAAATAACACTCTTGTAAACAGTAATATCAGGTAAGTTTTCTACTATGACATTAAGTATTCTGCAACTTTAAACAGTGGAATACCACTACATGTTCCTCTCCCAAATAACATGTTGGTTTCAAAATCTGAGGACCTTATGTGAAGTTTTGGAAAATCCATGTGTACCATCTCAATAACATTTCTATGCCATCAACTGTATAAGATTAAGTTCTAATTTTCTTTTCATGGGAAAATTTTTTTGCTTAAAATAATTACAAACCGTAACATTGCTTTTTGGACAACTAGAAATATCAAAACGCTCCATGGAAAATAAAATTCATGTAAAAAAGTTATTTTGTTATAGTGGAGATACTGTTTTGAAATTTACAGAATTAAATAATTCTTGGAAACTCACTCTCCAAAGCTCCTCAGCCAAGGTTTCCACACTGCCCAGCCCCACCAGCACCAGGGGTGTCAGGACCTGTGGAGGTTGGGGCAGCCCTACCAACATGAACCTTAGAAGAACAAGCCATTTCTGGTTTGACAAGAACGTGTGTGGGGGTTGGCAGGAACATGGTAGACTTCCAGCAAGACCCTGTTTGTATTTCATCAAAACTTCATCACACCTGACACATTCCTATGCAATACTTCTGTTTCCCCACACTGGCATTTTCCAACAAAAGAAGTGTTTGATCTTTGGCTCCCAACCAACTCCATTCTAAAGCTTTCTGTACAGCCTGGTCCATAAACAGTAACAGGTTATTTCCAGCAGTTTACACCTGACTGGCACACACTCAGCTCTCTTTCACCATCTAAATTATTCCTCCAGGCTTTTGTTTACACACATATCCTTTGGATAAGAGCAAAATTTAGTCTCACTAAGAAAATATATCAGTGGTCACTGATCAATGTAATATACTTTAGAGACTAAACCAGATTAAAGTGAACCTATTAATACCATAAAATACCAATCAATATTTGAACTGTTTATCTATATATATGCTAAAAGTGCATTAGCAAAATAGCTGCTTATATACAAAGCAGCCCATTGTACCCACGTTGGTCCATTTTTCTTCAGTCTACAGCTGTGCACATAGCCCCATTGGTTGTAAAATGCCAAAACACTGCTCCTGACAGATCACACCTGCTTCAAATAACACATCTCACCCCACACTAATCTACAGCTATAGGCTGGTTTTAATGATTTTAAAATGCTGGTATTAACTCTTAATGCTCAACTGGTTTTTATGGAAGCAGCAGAGTCCATTTTGTCTAGTTTTAATACAATCCCAATAAAACAGCTGGGAAATTGCAGTGCCAGGGAAAAGACATTCAAATCCACCATTTCCCCTATTGTAATAATAATCAGCTTGACAAAGTCAGATAGTAAAGCAGATTGTAGCACTTTGGGGCTTTTTATACATATATTTAATTATATTGTTAAGTTCCCCATTTGAAAGCAATTAAAAAAATACATTCAGTTTGAGATTATAAAACTACCCACTTCTGATTTCAGGCTGACATTTTTATTGGTAATCTGAGTTATAACATGCTCAGGTTCATTCCTCATTGATTGGCTGCTGAGCTTTCTGCCAGAGTTTTATAGCTTTATGGGAAAGTACAGTATTTTAAACTCCTTTAAATTCATGGGCTACTCCTGCTTCTGAAAAAGCTTCTCTTGACTTCTCAGAAATGCATCACAAGAGCCCATGTTTACTTAAAAACATCTGCTTCATCTTTTTCAGTGTAACGCAGAAAGTGGGTTGATGTTTTCCATGCTCTCCCTTTACCCTTGGTCTCATAGAATCATAGAATGGTTTGGGTTGGAAGGGACCTTAAATACCACCTAGTTCCAAAGTGCCCTGCCATGAGTAAGGACACCATCCACTAGACCAGGTTCCTCATAGTGTCAAACTATGAGATGATTTCTCTGGGGCCAAACCTAGCTTCCCCTCTATCCCAACTCGGGTAGTGGAGATGTCTCATGAAATGGGGTGAAAAATGGGCATCCCAGGTGAAGGGCTCGTATACCACATACGTCATATACCATAGTGCTGTAGGACTCACCCAGCTCTTAGCCAAAACTTGACATGGAAAGGATGTGAGCAAACAGTGGGCAGGAGTTCTCATTGCCTGGGCTTGTTGTTTGTTTCCCAGCTGGGAATAAAAGGACCGTAAAGACCACTGGAAAAATTGTAGAAATCAAAACCACTTCTTTTGTAGTGTTATGGGGAAACTCAGATCAGATGCTGCTAGTAAGTGCAAAGAGCTGCTCCTTACAACAGAGACAGAGACAAAAAGTCCATCGAAATGGCTCAATATCTGTTCTACTTACTGTTCTGTGGCATTTCAATTTTTCTATTACTCTGTTCTGTGCTATTTCGGAGTTACAGTTTTTCTTTATTCAGCATCTAATCAGTTCCCCTTGTCTCACTGGAGGCAGGGGTTGGTGTGTGGAGGGCAAAGAGGGTGCAGGGCTGCTGGCCCGTCTCACCAGGGACGGGAGACGGTGCCCAAAGGCTCAGGTGGCCATGGAGCAGTTCAGTGGGGAGCCACCAACGTGGGACCAAGGAGCTCCCTGTGTCGTGCCCTGCTTGTACAAGCCTCCTTCAGCATCTCCGGTGGTTTGTTTGAAATTGGGGTGAAGGAAGCTTTGGCCCAAAGCAGTACAGCCATTCCTACTCTATACCAGAGGACGCCCAGATAATGTTATATTCATAATATTCTCAGAAGAACAAACTGGGTACCATCTGTACCGAGGCCATCTCGCTGTCAGGCACTTGTTTCTGTTTCTGGTAAAAACGTGAGTGGCTACTGATGATAGACGTTGCTGCAGTCTGGTGAGCAGAGCATGTGAGTTTTGTAGATGCTAAGCTGCTGTCAACAAATGAGGCTTGTCACACCAAATTTTCAAAACATGCTTTTGATGCCTGTTAGCCAGAGGCTGCTGCCTCATACTCGCCCACATTGATGCAGGCTGAACCTCGGCAATGATTTTCATGCCTCAGAAATGCAAGTTTGTTTTTCCAGAACCCTTTCTAAGAAAGCAATGATTTGCAACTAAGTCTCTCCCAAACTTAACACTGTACTTACTGAAGGAACACGGGGTGTATGAAAGCATAACAGTAAGAAGCTGTTTATACCCTTTAATATTATAACTCAGCTTTTGTCATAAATCTCTCTCCTTGATTGCACATACCTCCAGCATGAACTCATGCTCCTTTTGATTTTCCTCTTTATTACCCTTAGCCAACTGAGTGATGTGTGAGTTCCTGTCATGGTGCTGACTCTATTACAAAGTGCAAAGGTAATTTACATCACGGGGCTGGCAGGGCAACCAATAGCACCGTGCCTGGGAGGTGTGCAGCTCCAACAAACCTCTCTTTTTTATGGATGATGGAGAGCAATATTTTTTTAAAAAACAAACTATAAATTTCTGTCCGTGGTCAGAGGCCAGTCCTTGAGGTGGGAAAGCGGATTTACACTCAGCCCACTAGCAGCATCGTGAGGAGTCAGCATCTTCTTTCCAGTGAAAAGCCCCGAGGGCAGAGCCTGAGCCGCCCCCTCCCTGGCTAAATTCCTTTGGCTCATCGTGGGGGAATAAGAGAAGTGGGGGGAAACAGAAAATTCATGTTTCTTTGCTGAAGAGGTTCACTGTAAACCAAGACTCCCTGGAGTCAGAGCTGCAGTTTTCACACAGCTCTATACCCTGAACTATTTGGAAATTTTCGTTCAGTTTGGATATAAACAAACCTTCACTCTGCCTGAGTTCAGGCAGGGGCAATAGCTCTCCCAGGAGCACAGCCTGAGTGAACGGGGTCACTCTTCAGAGGCTCGGGAGGAAGCAAATCCTTTCCAGGTGGCACTCGGCAGATACTCACAATACCAATGGAAGCAACTAATTTCAGAGGCCAGCCACGCTACACTCTCTTTATAGTCATTAACGAGAGATTGGCACCTCAAAAGTAGTTCAGAGAATCCTAGTTAGGCTCTTGGTGCGATCTGTGCTTTGAAGAAAACTCGCCTTTCCCAGCGGTGTTTAAACTTTACTCTCACCTGAGATAAGAGCCCACGGTTAGCCTGGATGGACGCACCCAGCTGCTGCTCTGTGCGACCCCGAGACTGGAAAACCCCAAGCCTCTGCGTGGCTGGGGGCACAGGCCCTGCCCCAGGCCCTCGGGCCAGTGAGGACGGTAACATGCACTCCGTGGTCTGTCGGGTTTGATTCAAAATACTGCAGGATACAACCCAATGCCCAAGTTCTATAAGCACTAGAAAATCTGTATTTTCTGGTGGAAAAGTCATTTTTAAAAGCACAGCTAAAACCCCATCCCAGGCCCACTTCTGAGAAAACCCTCCTTCTGATCCTAAACTTCAGACTCAGAGAAATGTGTTATTGCTCTCTTCACACAGAGCAACGGGAAGGGAGGAAACTTCCTCGCCTTCACACACATCATGGACACTTACATGTGATAGTCCTGTTTTACTTTTTGAGAAGTTCAGCAATATGACAGGCAACACTCACACATGGGACCCCTCGTGTCACTTCTGCACCACGTAGTGCAAAGGTTTTTCCTCCATCTTCCTTGGATAGCTCGTGGGCACGCTTTTTTCAGGCTCCAGGGGGAATGCTGAAATAATTGTTGTTAAACATCTATGTGAACAGCTCTTTCTCTGGTGTTTGACAACATTTTAATATTAGAAATATGTTTGGAAAATTTGGTGAAGTTTGATAGATACAAAATTAGGCTCCATCTGATCAAAGCTATTCAAAGCATTCAAAGCTTTCAACTCTATTTTAATTATATTTCCTATATAATTTCAATTATATAGGAGTTAGGGACCCAAGTAACTTTGAGAAATAGACTTCAGCAGCCGTCAGACTCAAATTCTGATGTTCATGGAACTTCAGAGGAAATATTCTGTTAAACTGTGGTGGTGGTGACTTATCTTTACTCATGGATGCGCTATACAGTGTTGCCAGCTGAATTTCCTAATAGTTTACATTATATACTCAAGATTACTATCAATATAAAGTTTCCTCTACTGGCTTTCAGGGCACAACTTAATTCAAGTCCTTTCATAAAGGGGTTTATTTTAAGATGGGAATATTAGGATTGTGGATCTTTCCATAAAGGTATAACTTTTCAAGCCCTCCCTAAGCAGATATGGAAAAGAATTATACTCAGCATAACTTTAAGAGAGCCTAAGCATTAATAGGGAAGGAACCAGTGTAGCCTCTCTGTAAATAATCTCACACCAAACATTTCTACGGGACTTGTTTTTGCAGCAGTAGCTTAATTCCATAGCCATATAAATCTACCTTGTTTGTAAAACTACTGTAGGGCAGTACAACACAGGCCAAATCTTCACTGACATCCGCGAGACCGATAGTGCAGAAGAAAGCAACACTCCCATGTGTTTATTGTATCGTATTTTATACGGCTGTCATGCTCCACTAGCTCTTCACCGAGCTGAAGCCTGACCTTCAGCTTAGTATGAATATGCACGGTAAAGTGACTGTATGTAGACTGCTTTATTTACCAGCCATCCCTGGGTGTTGCATTATCTCCTCCTGGGGCATGTTCTACATCTGCTGTAAGGGTGTGTTTACACTGGAGAGAGTGTAGTGTGAGCAGACATTCCTGACCAAGCGTTTTGAGGAATATCTGAGGACTGTTTGCAGCACAGCTGTGATAGCACGGACTTCAGCACAGGCTGGGTGCCCCCATATTTCCTTAGTTTTAGGGCTGACCTGCCTGACATCAAGACTGCTGGCCAGAACAATCTCCCCAAAGTCCAGAGAACTCGAAGATTTTGTAGGTCTACTCATGCTCTCGTTCTCTGATCCCATGCACAGCACAACATGGTGACGTTGCAGAAGCCAGAGCAATGAGTGATCAGCACATCCAGCATCCCACTGTCAGCAAGCACCGTGTACTAAACATACTTAATAAGTATATCATGTCCTAGACAGCTAGGGGGAAAATGTATAAACGCACACTTATCCCTAGGCTGTCTGGACTGAGGCAGTGGTCTGTTTGCCTTTAGCAATGAGACCAGCCTGAGCCCTTAAGTATAGCGTTTGTGAGTGTTGTAATGTTAAAGTATCATAAGGTCATACCTTAAAAATGCATGACCTCTGCATGTACATCTACCGATCAGCTTGTGGCTGTTTTGATGGTTGTGCACGTCCTTTCTATTCCATTGGTACCTGGCACATCCCTCAGGTAACCCAGGCAGTCAGAACGAAGCAAACCAAGTCAAGGGTGTTCAACAAGAAGCAGGGAGAGCAGAGTTAGATGCTAAGGTGACAGAAGGAAAGAGCATGAACATGCTTCTTTGCATTGTACTGTTTTCCTCTTTTAATTTGCTGTTCTAGCAAAATAACTTTTGAGCCCTCCTCTCCGTAAGTCATACATCTGTGTGTCTGTTAAGTCAAGGAACTGTGACTGTGACTGCATCTGTGACCTAGAGATCGCATCATTTTTTCTGACTTCCTTATCCACTTTCAAGTAATTGCATGCAGGAGGAGAGTATTTTCATGTATGTGATAGGGTTGGCCTTTTCTCCTGTGACTCTCCTCAAGCTCCAGCCAGGCCTCCCAGATTGTTTGAATTCTTGCAGATGCTATTTGAAGTGATGTTGGTCATTTTAAGAAAAATACGCAGAAAACACCATTGCAATCTGATTTGAGGACACTGTCCCTCTAAAGACAGTTCTCTAAACAGAAAGTGTCAAGTACATATTCAGCCATTTGCATCAAGTATAACCCATGCAATCAGTGCTATCATGATCCTTTAAACACAGTAATGGATTGGACCCGAGACATTCGGGGTTTGACTAGTTGGATGGTGGTGAATAAGCTGTTTTACTTCTGAATACCTTGATTTCTTCATCAATGAAACAGGGATAACATGAATTTCCCCTGTAAGTCCTCTGATATCCATTAATGAGTAAAGATACCATAGAAGCAAAATTTTGTAAGTGGTTACATTTAATGTCTTCATATCCTTCTGGCAAGTCCAGTCATTTTAAAAATCTGCTGTACTAGTGGAAATTAAAATTGTTCTGGTTCAATTGTTTATATAGATTTTACAAGTCTCAATATTTTTTCAATGATTTTTTTCAATGTTTATGTCTTAATTTCCTTTAAAATGTAAGATTTCTTATCTGAACTTTCACTGTGCAACCATTTGAATAACTATTTGAATTAGCGACAGTGAAGCTTGCACAGAGGAGAATTCTGGCTATGCCTTTAATACTTGTAATGACTTCTTTTTATGTATCGTAACAGCTCCAAACAGTAAGCAGCATATTGCTATAACTGCCTATTTATTACACCTACTGTACAAAAGAAAGCAAGTCTCTATTACTTTTTTATTCATATAGATGGTCCTATAAACCAGATAGTTAAGTGATGTATTTATTTTGGTTGCAAGCCAAGCAGAAATATTTAAATCCTGCTTTTGGAAGCAAGAATTATCTAATCACTCACTAGCTTTTATAATAAAACATTTATCATGGAACATTAATCCATTAGTACTTATTTTCCATCCCATCCTTTCACTAGCACCTTGCTTTGAACAAGGTTGAGTTTGGCTGTGATTTTTCCTTTATCATATATCATAGTTACATGATGGGACACACCAACAGTGAATTCAGAAAAAAAAACCTTGCACTTTGCTTGAACTTGGCACCCAGATGTTCTGCTTGTGCTTCCACTGCTAACAAAATAGTGCATGTGTGAGTTCTGAAATTAGTCTTTCATCGTTATGTACCAGGGTTTCATGGCTGTAAGGAGGCATGTGGAAACAGCTAAGAATAATTACCTGCTAAAGAAAAACTTGTGTTTAACTGGCTTTGTTTTTTCACAGCTTTAATTTGCATAGCACATCACCGAACTGCCACGCTTAAGCTCTCTGGTATTAAAGGCAAAAATGAAACGCTTCAGGGGGATTTCTGCTTTGTTTTGTTTTGTTTTGCCAAATTAGAGATTAAAGGTAACCCCTGACTAAAAAGTGCAGTCCCTGACTCTGTGATGCCACATCACCTATGGTGCTGTGTGACTGATCAAAGGTTTGACTTCCTCGGGCTTTTGCCAGGCCTGGATTTACAAAGCCACTTGCTCAAGCCAATGTCAGTTGAGGACCAGAGGGTGACGTGTCCTCTTACAGCACAAAACCGATGAGAGGAAGGGGAGCACTAAGGGAACTCCACAGCCTCATTGCATTTTCTTCATCTTTCTCTGAAAAGAGAGAAAAAACAAGGAGAAGGAAGCTGAGAAAACCAGGAAAAAAGGAGGGAAGGTCCTCAAGGAACCACAAGCTTCCACAGGACGTCTGTGTAACCAGGAAGTCTCAGCTGATCTATGCCCCTTGAATGCTGCTCTGCCCGATTCAATGCCCTGGTAGGTATCTCTGGAGACATTGCCACAGCTGGATCTCTCCTCCATTCCCCACTGTGTGCTGGAACTGGAAACACGGGCTCAGGCTGCAAGACTGACTTGGGATCTCAGATGAAACCAACATAATTTCCCTTCACGTGTTGACTGATGCTCACCTGGACATGAGCCAACAGTGTGCCCAGGTGGCCAAGAAGGCCAACGGCATCCTGGCCTGTATCAGGAATAGAGTGGCCAGCAGGAGCAGGGAGGTGATCATCCCCCTGTACTCAGCCCTGGTGAGGCCACACCTCGAGTGCTGTGTCCAGTTTTGGGCCCCTCACCACAAGAAAGACATCGAGGCCCTGGAGCGTGTCCAGAGAAGGGCAACGATACTGGTGAAGGGTCTGGAGCACAGGTCTTATGAGGAGTGGCTGAGGGACCTGGGCTTGTTTAGTCTGAAGAAGAGGAGGCTCAGAGGAGACCTTATTGGCCTCTACAACTACCTGAAAGGAAGTTGTGGCAAGCTGGGGGTTGGCCTCTTCTCACAGATAACTAGTGACAGGACAAGAGGGAACGGCTGCAAGTTGCACCAGGGAAGGTTTAGGTTGGAGAT
>VWZZ01001054.1:164523-179893 GCA_013399095.1 Psophia crepitans
TTCTATTCTATTCTATTCTATTCTATTCTATTCTATTCTATTCTATTCCATTGGAAGACCCTAATTCAGCCCATCTCTCTCTGCAGATTTAACTGAGGTGCCTGTGTTAAGAACTGGCTTTAGGCAGGCTGCAGCTTGGGAAGATTAGTGACTTTAGTCACCGCAGTGGTTAGTGAAGCTAGGGTAAGGCCAATCAAATGCTCACAGAGACAAAAACTGACCACTAAAGCACATGACTTCTGGGAAATAGGGAATAACAGAGGAGATGATTTTGAAGACCATGCACTGTTTTGGTATTCGGATACATATTTTCCCTGTTGGTTGTTAATAGATCGATGAGAGCCTTGTGGTCTTTGTGGTCCCCAGAGGAAAGGGCCTATCACCCCACGGGTGGTTTATGTAGCAGAAAGCAGCTGGATGCAGAGACTGAAGTAGTTCTTTGCACATTTCAGACTTGATGTTTAATTAGAGGTCTCCCCTATGACTTTGGGAGGGAAGTACTTTCTATCTGCTCCTGACTGTAGGATTTTAATCCTCAGAAAATCATTGTGCATCCTATGTGTGTACTTCTCCTTGAGCTTCTTTGGATATTAAAAGAAATTTTGTGTGTAAAGAAAGATGCAGCACAGATTCAAAGAAAGCGAGCTAGTGTTTAAGCAAAACGCCCTTTAAAAAATAATTTTTAAAATTCTTTTTACCATTTGGAAGACGACCACAATATGTTCATTGTTGGAACATGAAAAGTAGACTCCTTAGTTAAGCTACATTTTCTTTAGTTATTTGAGTAATTCCTTTCCACTAATATATGTAGAGGTTTTATCTTTGCAAGATAGGCCACATGTATGTACAAGACTATATTACTATACCTTTAAAAATAGGCCTATCCTTCCAGATGACTAGTATTTTCAGTAGACTAATGTTTATATTCAAAGACACCCTTTCTTATTTTTCAGGCATGTTTCCCTTTTTTATAAGAAATAGCTTTTAAGATTTTTTTAACATAGGTAATTCAGAGTTATATTAAAAAAAAATTATCCAGATTGAATATCCAGATATTGTAATCAGTGGAAAAAAACTACATTTTTTTCTTCCCATTGGGAAAACATTAGCTGCTTTCTCAGAACCAAGTTATCAGCACAAGAATCTGAGGATTTCTTGTCATTGAAATGGTATTACCTCATCCACTAAGTTCACTGAGCTGTCAGTGCAGGTATTTTTAAGGGATCTGATGGAATTCCCTTAGCACCTTCCGAGCCAAAGATTAGTTCAGCACTTGTGTCAAATAGAGTAGCACCGAGGCCACTCTAAATTTTGAAGCTCGAGGCTGTTCCAAAGGGCTGCTCAAGCAGTCAGAAAGAGGTAATGAGGAATCACATCCATATCACCTTTCCTCTTCTGGAATCAGATTTACTTGTATAAATAATAACACGTAGTATAATATAATACAATACAATACAATACCAAAAAAGTACTAAATAACAACAACAAAAACAATAATAATAATATCTATTACTGTTGAGGAGACACCGATCTTTCTACCATTTTGTGATATTAGAGGACTATTAGGACAACCTCTTTTGACAGGGTTGTCCTACCTTCTTCTGGTGAGCCCTTTGTCGCCCTGCTTTGCTGGGGGATGTTCCTGCACGATACAACACTGTGTCTCATCCAGTACGGTCACTTGCACAATTATTCTTGGAGAAGTTTATAACATATCTGCACATTGGAGAAAAAGACGTCTTTACAGCTGACCTCCACCAAGTACAAAGGTGAGATTAATGGCCATGCAAAACAGGCCTTCTGCTAATTGTCTTATGACAGAGAAATTTAATCTTCCAGGACATATGAGCACAATGACAGACCTCAGCATCCCTGAATAACAATGCAAATGCATGCATTTGTCTAGACTTTCGCACTCATTAATTAATACTTAAAGAAAGCTTTACAGATAGGGAGATGTTTGTAAAAAACAAACCAAAATGAAACGAAACAAAAAAAAACCCCAAACTTATCACGTCTTCCGTATCAAAGGGGTGGATATGGTGTTGTCCTGGTTTCAGCTGGGTAGAGTTAATTTTATCAGTTAATTGACAGCAGGACAGGTGTCAAAGCAACAACTGATAGTTGAGACAGCTCTCAGTCTTCCATGAAAATTTAAATTTATTTTAATTCTGTGATTTCCCACAGAAAGGCAACTGCTTCAGTATGTATCCTTTATTTCCTACCTAATGTGACTAAAATGACAGGGAATATTCCATACTTAGGACTGTATGTACATAAATATATTATAGGAGTTCTTATATAGGGGTTTTTTTCTAGCACTGGTAAAGTAAAAAAAAAAAATCACTCCCCTTTTAGAGAAAAGCTGCATGGAAAAAAAAACCAATCAAAATTGTCTAAGCAATACTATCACATAATTAGATTCCTTGGCATAAGCTTAATACATGAAATGTCCTCAGTTCTCATACCATTCTGTGTCTTGATTGAGGAAGGCACTAAAAGACCAGACTTTTTCCATTGCTAAATTTTCCATTGTGAAATTTGACATGTTCATGACTGCAGAACCTCTGTTAATCAATAAATCACTAGACAACTTTGATTAATTAACTAGTCAACATCTCATAAGACAGTTCAGTCAGACCATCTGCATCTCCTTTTGTCCTATGTGATTTTTCAGTGAAGTAAAATGTGGTTGTTTCTGTTCCCAGACTGTTTGCTTTAAATGTTCTATGGAAGAATTATGGATTATTTTTATTTGCACTTCAGTAGCAACTAACAGCCTCCTCTAAGCTCCAGGCTCAATTTGTGCTAGATTTTACATGATCCCATTTTAATAGGCAAGGCTGGGGGGAGAACGAGATGCACATTAATTCCAGGGATGCTTGCCCATGCCCTCGCACAAGCCTGAAGGCAAGCCATCACCAGAGCTTGGATGTCTGGAGTCCTCACCCAGTGCCTCGCCAGCCACACTGCGAGAAAATACAGAATGCTCTGGTCTAAACAAACAGCATTGTTTGCAAAGACAATTTGCCAGCATGAGTTTTCCTGTAAAAGGAACCATTTTATTA
Organism: Psophia crepitans; assembly: GCA_013399095.1. Lineage (NCBI taxonomy): Eukaryota > Metazoa > Chordata > Aves > Gruiformes > Psophiidae > Psophia > Psophia crepitans. The sequence continues at coordinate 167,592 of VWZZ01001054.1, forward strand.
GCACTCTGGGTGGGATGTCATCCTCCAACGGGATGTCTCCCATGGAGCCATCGAACCTGCACTTAAACGTTAGGTGCTGCACGCAGCCATACTTCCAAAGTCGCTGTCCCAGCCCCCTCAGCAGGGCAGATGGGAGTGGTGGCGGCCGGTAGCAAGCAACGCAGAGGCACATGTGGTAGGTGACAGTATTTACCCCTCTGGGGAAAAATAAAATTTGCATGTGTCTTAGTCAACACAAAATAATGATGACTCTGAATGTGTCCGAGTTGTAGATTCAGTCACGTTGGTGCCACTTGGATGCCAGTCACAGGAAATGGATCCCGCATAAGGAGAAAAACTCAGTCTGACTTCTCCCCTTGATGTTCCTATCGAGACACCTCAGATTTCAAATATCTTCAAGGATGCAGCAAGGAAACCCTGCATTTACTGTTACTGACATTTATTGTTTACTGTGCCAATCAGGTTCTTCAGTTACTTAGTGTTTCTTGCTTTATTTCAGATTTAATGTGCTCTCTCACCCAGCTGACATTTCCAACCTCCCCTGACCAAGGGAGCATTCAAAACCTTCCTACTGCTCCCAAGACCAGCAGAGGCCTCTGAGCCATCCTCAGCTGCCCATGCATGGAGCATTCATGGTTCCATAACCTCTGTACTTAAAACTGCACCACACCATGTTCTGGTTTATTTCAATATGTGAGTTGCTGCCTCTCTTCTCATTTCCTTATGGTGGTTCCAGGCGGTTGGACGTGATGATCTCAGAGGTCCTTTCCAATCTCAGTGATTCTATGATTCATTTGTATCTCCTGCCCCTGTTTTCATCACTGTTCCTCATGATAAGCCCTCTCCTCCATTTCTGTCATTCTCCCTCACAAATCCTTATTGCAAAATAGGATGAGAAAAATATAAAATGTTGGGATTACATACTAGACAGAAATTCCAGTATTTCAGGCAGATCTGGTGCTGATCTTTTCAATTCTGACATAAACAGGCATGATTTTTCCTATCATTTGCCAGAACACAAGAAACAAAGTGGAGACCAGGGTGTCTTCCCCCGGGGCACGAGTAGTAACACAATTTAGTAGTCATCAGCCAGAGCAGCATTTGAGACTTTGATTTCAAATACAGGATAGCTCAGTTTCCATCTAAAGGAGCCGACAAACAAGCAAACCAGAAAACATTACCCATGATCCTTTACCTTAATACGTTTTTCTTTTTCTTTTTTTTTACTTACCTCAGAAACAAAAAACAGAGGCCACAGAGCAATATATTGAAAAAGTTGAGCCATACCAACCTTTGAAGAATCACATACAAAATACTATTTTAAATCAAAAAGTATGTGTGTTGCACTTTGGACCAGGTTGCCAGCTGATGTAAAACAGTTCAGCTCCTTTAATCATATGGGGCTATGCCAATTTACATCAGCTGAGGATCCATCTAATAATAATAAGTGAAGCAGGGCTTCACCACATACTGTACTGAATGTTGGAAAACATCCTGTACTTAAACGCATGCAGCTCTTTAACTCAAAGTATGAGACTGGCCACATTGTTTGACATAAGGGTTAGTTTTCAGATAGTGAAATTTCAGTTGCCAGGTGCCAGAGGCAATTTATCAGACACTCATAAAATAAAGATCAAAAAGCCCATCAGTCTCCCACTGCATCTGGGATCTAGGAAGGAACACTTACAGCCCCCTATCCTTTAAACAGCTCTCACTTAAAGAGCCCACTGTTTATAATAACAAGAAAAGGAGAAAGGGGTCAGGTCAAAACCAGCAGAACAGCAGGTGGTGTTATAAAGTTTTTTTCTGCAGTTAAAACTTTTGTGAAATAGTAGTTCAAATGTACTCCTACAAGCCTGTTTCGTATTTTTAATTTGTATTTTTAGACAATTTTTGGCTATTAGAATACAAGTCACAAGTGACTTGACCTCTTTTTCTCTGCTGTTTACTCCAATACATTACAAAAATAATCCTGAATGATTTCCTTTCATGCTTCCCTTTTGACTGAAAGCCCTTGTTACACACTACTGAACTCGGCTTTTAGATCCAGAACCAAAATTCCTCCAAAGTTCAAAGAGGTTTCTGAGCAGTGTTCCTGTTCATAACCAGCTTAACTGGAATGGTGCAAGATGAGAAGTTTGGATTCAGATCTGAACCGTACTATTATTTAATATTTAATGAGCACTTGCACTTGGTCTTTGCTGAAGTCAGAGATGTGAACCTTGCCTTCTGAAAAATTTCCATGTCAAGGCTCTAGTGTTGCCCTCAGGTCTCCTCAGTGGGAGGGGAGAAGCATCTCCCCATGTTCAAGCAGTGTTACATTCTGGTTTGAGTCAATTTCTTACAACACCCTTCCTCAGAGTCAAAATAGCCAGTGTCCATCAGGTAAGAATTATCCACACGTGTTGAGACTTGTCATCAAAAACACGCATAAGAACATCTCTCGAACGAGATAAACGTAAGTTATATGGCAGAAGAATCAGCGAGTGTCCCATGAAAGCTTCAGTCTGCAACTGACAGTGACAAGATGATAAATTTGATCTATGAATTAAGATACATCATTACTGCTGAGGACACAAGATCAGAGGAGATCTCCCCCTGCTGTACTGAACATCTCTGTGAAGTATGGAGTATACACAGCTTCCAGAGACCTCAGCATTTCATGGCACTGAACACACTGGAGCAGAGAGAATGGAATTTGTCTTGACTAATTTTAACCCCTTAATTTAGGTCCAAGTTCTGTGTATAGAAAATGGAAAGAAGAAGGTACCTAAATTAATATCCTAACTGCAGTCCAACTAGGATATTCTGCATCGTCGTCTTGAGGCGCTTGCCCCTGTCAGTCAGCCTTGGGAACCCTGGCTCCCACGTGAAACACCTAAATCAGATCCTTGCTACAGGCAATGTGAATGGCTTCCTGATACAAACATAATCTTCTGTGGAGCATGCTGTTTGCTCGTGCATCCTTTCAGAAGTGTTCTCTGTTGCTCTCATGTCCACTGAGTCTAACAGTTTCTTCAGACTGCGTTGATTAATGACCAATTGTTGGGAAAAGAAATACCTCCAAGTTCACAAACACAGTGCTCATCATTTTTCAAAAATGTAAATGTTTGTCAACAGTTACTGCACAGAGTTATTAAAAATCCATGGGAAAGAACTGGTGTGTCTTGGATACAAAAGTAAAATGATTATTATTATTTGCTGGCAAAGGCAACTTAATAGTGACCACAATATTGTTACTATACATCAGCATTCACTGAGGCTAGTACCCCCTAATTTTCTGACTGCTATGAAGCCTCCCAAACACCTTGTCCCAGAAATCATTTTGCTACTCCCAAGCGTGAGTCAGGTCTCCCATCTGCTTTGGACATCCATTCAAAAAAGCTTCCTTGGCCTTAATCCCAGTCATTGAATTCTGTGTGGTATCCAGTATAGCGTATGCATTATTTTGAAATGCTGTAATACTGACTATGTTATCTTTGCTTTATAACTGTGATCCCATAGAGCTTTCCTTTGTATTTCCAGCATTCATTTCCCAGGCAGTTTTATAAAAATGTAATGAGGTGCTATTATTAAAGCCTATTAACTTATACAGGCTTGTTGCCTGATGAGAACTCAATTTTATTTTCCTTAAGCAGCAGGCCAGATTGCAATCAAGTAGTTTCTCCAGTAAGTATCCCAACAAATTCATCACCCTATTTCTTAGTCTGAGATAATGCCACAGTAGAGACCAGACCAAAACTTTCCTTTTTCAAAGTTCCAGCAAAGACATGTTTACTCTTCTCACAATAATTGGCTGTAGTCAGGTAATTTTTTCCTTCATTTCATTGTTATGTCTCCCATTTTTAAACTTTACTCTCAGAAATAACATTGAGATATTTATGGATTGTGCTGAGCTCATGAATTTTGATTAAGATTTCTACATAACTGAATAATTTCTTTAATTTATCTCTTCTAGCAAGACTAGCATTAAGCTAGTGCAGCATGTATAGGCATGAGACCACACAAAGGATGAGGCTTTGCATTCCAGGTCACCATCTCCAGAGGCCAGAGCAGAGCAAGGGCTGCCAAATTGGTTAGATGGGCCCCAGCTCCACCCTGCAGCTGTCAAAGCCCTCCCACACACTGACAAAGCAAGACTTTCCCACCCTTCTCTGACCTCCAGAGATGTGTCGAGTATGGAAACCTGCCCAAAGCACGAAGGTGTTAGGTATTTTTGCTAAAAAGGGCTGGAGGAGGAGAAAGACCTTGCAATGAAAGCACAAGGTTGTCTGTCTTAATTTCCTAGTCCTGTTGCACCTTGTTTGTCTGACCTTGCATTTTGCTCCCTCTATTTCTGTTCTGTTTTGACTCTGTTTCATAAAGCATGAGAAGAGAATTTGTAGCTGTGGAGAAATATGGCAATCAAACAGTGCTCAGGTCATCAGCATACTTTGCAAAAATAGTGTAAAATTAAAAAAAAAGAAGAGGGAAGCTTTTCAGTATAGACTATGGAATGAAAATAGCAGATTTGTTATGAGATAATAGTATGCATTTTGCAAATATTAATAATTCAGCAGCTAGGATATGTGATTCTGCTCTTATTCACCAGAGATGATATTTCAAACATACTGGGCTCCTGAGAAAATATTATCAGCCTGAATTGCAAAGAACAACATCTTCTGGCACTGTAAATGTCTCATGAGATTCCTTAATTGATACACTTGTGTGTGTCCAAAATGTACATATTTTTGGAAAGCGACTTTCATTGAACTGGAATTCATCCTAAATTTCTTTGGCACCTACCTAATGATATCTGAGGTGATTTAGCAAGTATTTCACAAATACCAGACCTAAGAGAAAAGTGTTACTTCAAGTTGTCTCAGTGGGTAGGATGTTAATGGGACGGCCAAGCACCCCTTTCACAGCAACCCTTTCAGCTGAGGATCCAGTGAGCCTAACTGTGGATATCTAGTCTACGACATTGCATCCCTAATGGGGCTGTCACTCTAAAGGAGGTTTCTAAATTTCCTGCCCAGTCAATGGCAAAAACTAAGTGCCTTTGAAGGTCTCTATTGAGACCCCTAATTTTGGGCACAATAGAATGGCAAATGGGATCTCCTCTAGAGCAGGCCAAGGTTACCCAGGCAGGTGAGACCCACCTTCAATTACCAAATGAAAGCTGACCTAGTTTTATGTAAGGCCTTTCTGCGATACCAAAGTGTACCACTTCACATGTGAGTCTCACATCTAGTTTTTAACTTAGCTTTGCCCATGCATCTCCCTACACCAGCTAAGAAGCCAACCCTGAACAGAACGGCAAGACCTTCAGAGTATTAAATTTAGATCTCTGACTTTTCTGCGTACTAAAGCCACACTACCTATGTTTTCTCTCACAATATATTTTATGATAATATACTGGATTTTTAAGCAATTCATTTTTAATTATACACTTTAAAACTCCATGTTTCTTTAGCTAAGCTGCTGCAAACTTCCATTAATTATACCACAGATCAGGTTTCGCACGTCATTAACTTGGAGGAGTGTGATTTAAAACAGAACTTGTGAGATTACCACTTCTATGTGCATTGGGGTGCAGCTAGATAGCAAAATATATGCCTTCATATAAAAAATGACGTATCTATTTCTGATGTGAACCCTGTCATTAAATCGATTCAATTATTCCTTTGTGCTATTCAAAAATCTACCAGTTCCTCCCAGTACAATCCAGGTTCAGATCTTGGCTGCTTCTTTCCACCGGCTCTGTGATTTTCTCGTCTCTAGTTTTTCCACTTATCAAAATCATATCTAAATTCTCCTTTCCTTCCTGACCCTTTCTGCCCCCAAATCCCTTCACCAGCCTGTCTGACATGTCTTAACACGACAGAAGCAAGCTCCCTACTCATGCCGACCAAAGCTGTGGAATACAGTTCCAACCCACCTCTGAAGTCTTCCCTCTGCCCGTTCCCACGGTCTCTCTCCAAGCACCTCCCAACCCTTTAGCCTATCTACTCCAGTTGGCTCTTTTCCTGCTCCCTGTGGTCCTCAGGAGCTGCCAGCTGGCCTGCTCTCTCTTCTTCCTCAGAAAATCAGATACTGTTGCTGTCCCCACTACCTAATGTGGAGTCAGGTTCATGTAACCCCATCTCAGCAGGAGAGCTCTAAACTCATCTTTTTTCTCTTGCCTTGCTGTTGTCACTATTTCTGGGGCCAGAGTCTGGCAAAAGGAAATCAAATAGTTGTGTGAAGTTCTGATTAAAGGCATAATGAACTGGCTCATGGACGTCAGCTGCTGGATGGACTCTGAGTTCCTTGTTGGTTTTATGAACACATCACCAAACACTGATTTGCCTGTGGCTCCAAGGCTTCAATCTCTTCTTTGGGAGGTAGAAGCATCTTAGTTATACACAAAGCTAGTGAAAAAAAATTCCACAGTTATCATAAAAAAATGGGAAGAATTTTCTGAAGATGTTGCCAGAAATACATTTAATTTACAGTAAAAAAGGTGTCTTTCTTGCTCCACAGTACTTGAAAGTCAAAACTGGCTATTTAGTTTTATCGTAATGTCATTGATGTTTTGTTTCAGAATATTAATATCTAGTTCACAAATTACCAAGTGTTGAACTTCTAATAATATGGTTATTTAATGTTTCTAGACAAAGGGAATTACTTTTCTCATATGTTATGAGAACTAATCATCATGGGAACAAAAGGAAAAGTTGGCTACTGAACTAGAGGAACTAAAAGATCCATTACTTTCCTGGAAATGTTTCCTTTTAGTTGGCTAATGTGCATTATGAGCTAATGATAATGCTGCACATGCCTATATGGAAGGGATGACCTCTTTCTGTCTATTCTCTGAGCAGACAGACAAAATCTATCTCCATTCAGACACCACACAGCACTTTAGCATGTTTTAGCGTATATTTACACTAGAAACTGGGTGCTAGGACGGCTCTGTAGTTTCCAAATTGCAGATGGTTCATGTCTGGGCCATTCAGCGTACAGCCTGCCCCCATTTATATGGACATACCCACGTGTAAAAAGCTCTGTTCTTTGAATATCTTTCTCATCCTTTTGATTATCTACACAGTAGAGTTGTCCTCTTAGGAGAATTATTTTCAAGCCTTCTTCTGGGAGTGAACTTCGTTTCATTTGGCAGATGTAAATGAAAAGCAATTTAATATCCAGTTACCCCTCTGCCCTTCTCCCAGATGGAGTTCTGAACGTGTGCTGCATTTATTTCCCCTGATCTGACACAGGCAGCTCATTCTTACTTGTCCCAGCATCATCTTATTTTTGACACCTGTGACATGTTGGACTGAACTCAATTCAGCCTTTTTTGTTTCAAATCAGTGGGGAAAATTTATCTCATTCTAGAAATTGTTCTTCTCCCTTCTTTCACTCCCTCCCTCCCTCTACAGGTACAAACAGAGGAGAGAAGAAATATTTGGTAACAACTCAGATGCTGGTGTTCCCAGGACAGGATGGAAAATTGCTGTGTGATTATTACCATGTTCTGCAAGGCTATAATGGCACTACATGTCCTGCAGAAGAAACTACTCTAGGCCTAAAAGAATTTTTACACCTTTACACCTCTTAGTTTCAAGCATCAGTGTGCTTCATTAAGGATAACGGGAGACTTTAAAAAAAAAACAAAAACAAAAAACAAAAACCAAAAAAACCCTACAACAACAAAAAAAACCCCACCATACATAAAAATTATGATGCTGAAATTCCTCCCTCGTCACACAAATCGCACAGATATGCTGTGATGCAGATCCTGCTGATTTTTGAAAATGTGCTTTGTCCTTCAGGCTGCTAACCATTTTTTAGGGCGGGATCTGTGGGATCTGAGGCTGAAGCAGCATCACACCTTTTGTAAAAAAAAATTTTGCACAGATTCACAGAATCACAGACTGGTAGGGGGTGGAAGGGACCTCCTGGAGATCATCAACTCCAACCCACATGCAGAGGAGGNACCACTGAGAAGAGTCTGACCCCATCCTCTAGACATTCACCCTTTAGATACTGATAAGTGTTGATCAGATCCCCTCCCAGTCTTCTCCAGGCCAAACAGACCCAGCTCTCTCAGCCTTTCCTCATATGAGAGATGCTCCAGCCCCCTCATCATCTTGATAGTCCTCTGCTGGACTCCTTTCAGTAGTTCCCTGACTTTCTTGTGCTGGTGTGCCCAGAACTGGGTACAATATTCCAGATGAGGCCTCACCAGGGCAGAGTAGAAGGGGAGGAGAACCTCGCTCAACCTGCTGGCCACATTCTTCTTGATGCACCCCAGGATACCATTGGTCTTCTTGGCCACAAGGGCACACTGCTGGCTCATGGAGAACTTGTTGTCCACCAGGACTCCTAGGTCCTTCTTTGTAGAGCTTCTTGCCAGCAGGCCAGCCCCTAACCTGTACAGGTGCTTGGGGGTATTCCTCCCTAGGTGGAGAACCCTACATTTGGCCTTGTTGAATGTCATATGGGATTATTAGAGAAGGTGTCATGCAGAAGGACAGTTAAACACGGGGTCCTGAATTCTTCTGTGTGGTGGGGAGACCTGCATTTGTTTTTGTTTGTCAGCAAATATCTAACATGAAGCATGGGACAGTCATTTTTTTGGTTATGTGAAATTCTGTATAGAACCAGAAGATTAGGTTAAGCTACTATGTGAAAAGCTGCAGGCTTTACTTTCTGTTTTTGTCCCTGATTTAAAGCACTTGTGAGTCAATTTTTTTCTGGAAAACACTGAAAGAAATTTTTATTCTGCTTGTTGATTGACCACCTCTGGCCCAGGACTGCAAATGAAACACAGTTACTCTTGGATTATACCCAGTTTCACCATCACTGATTGATCTTCCACTGAGAAATCAGCACAAAAGGCTTGTCGTCTGCTACTGCTTGGCAGAGAGGAGATAGCAGTGTCAGGATGGGACCGCTATGTCAGGAAGGCAGAAGCAGACTTCTGAGAGCAATTCAGATTTAATGTTAGTTTTGTAATTCACCTGTGGTGTTACATCCTTTATAGTTGGGAATGCTTCATTAAATGCCATGAATTGTTTGAAAAGCAGTTTGCCAACTTTTTTTTCCCTTTTCTTTTAAGTCTAGAGCCAGCAAAGTAACCGCTTTCTAGACAACACAGATAGTTTAACTTCAGCTAATGTACTAATGCTGATAGTGTCAAAGAAGAAACACGTCTCTGACAAGGACTAAGCAGAGGCTGCACAGCAGATAAGGAAATTATTTTTTAAAATGAAGCCAGAGGAAAATGGAATAAAGATAAAAGAGTAATCAAACACTTTATAGTCGGGATTTTTTTCCAAGTGACAGAAATCCACTGGATTAATACAAAATCAACAGGACTGCCCAACTAAGGAACAAAGTTATCTTGAGACTTCTTTATCAAACGAAACATTCTAAGAATCTGTTTTAATTAAAAGCATTACTTCTATCTTTTACCAAACGCAATCTTCTATTTGGCACAGTTTTAATAACAAATGGCAGGTATTTAAACAAATGGGATTTTAGCTTTGGAAGAGGGATGATATCTGTCCATTTGGTTTGTTTAGAGTCCCTTCACACCTTGACTGATGTCTGTAGGTATTGCACAGATGCAGCAACAGAACTGCATGCTATGTTATGTTTTGTGTTGTTTGTTCTCTCCTACAGAGCAGTTATTTGATATTGTATCGCACCAGCAGAAACCTGCTTACACAATGCCAATCTCTCCCCCTTCTGGTAGGCAGAGCAAGGCTGGATGCAGCCCCAGCAGTGGTGAACAGCTGCAGAATTGTCCCTTCTGATATGATGCAAATCACATGTGCTGCGTTAATGTGGAGTTAGTTCCTTTCCATTCTTCCTTCTTTTTCTCCCCCACCTTCCTTCCCCTCACTAGCAGGTTTGCCCCAGCCAGGGGCAGTCCCATGTCTTTTGCCACCTTTGTACTGCAGAAGAAAAACTGTCCTGGGGTCCTCTACTGCAGAAAGGTAGAGGTTTAGCTGTGCCACTCAAAACACACATCCTGATTCAAAGTAGCTACCTAGTTACTCCAGTAGTTAAACTTCAAGTACTATTTTGGAGAAAAGCGTGGGAATTGAGATTTGCTAGATGTGCCCCAAAGGAAAATTTGTCTGGTTTTAGATTGTGAAATACTCCAGCTTCTGGTATTGTTGTTCCTTTTTATTTCACAGAGTAAACACATATTGCTACTCTGACGTGCCTGGTCCTTCAAATGTTAACACACAAGAGTAAACTTTTATGGTTTCACGGATCAAAGGGCTGCACAAAATAAAGAACATGCATCAAGTGTTTGCAAAATCAGGAATGTAATCTGCTGTGCCCAAAATAAAAATTCAGAGAACCTAGAGAAAACTTTGTAGAGATTGTCTTCATCTTGAATTCAAATGAATATGTTAGAATAGCCAGAAGCTGAATATGAAACCGTTGAGTTTCATTCTGCTTCATGAAATTTCTGTCCAAGACAAAGAATCTTGGACAACTTATAGAAAATGAAATTTTGGTTCTGACTCTGCAAAATGAATGTCTGTGCTTAACTTTATGAACAAAACCTTTGACATCTGTGGGTTTACTGTAGGATGGTTTGTCACACACTGGATCTGTGTGACTTACTTATGGCTTGGCATACTTACATGTACTTTTTTGCAGAGCGCTAAAAGCAGTCATTGGTCTCATATGTGTAAATTAGCTTTCATTCTAAGGGATTTTTTAAATACCTGGATTTTGTTAAGCAATCCATAATATAACATTTCTCCCTCACAACTGAAAAACATAGCTTCTCCAACACTAGCTGCCATACCTAACATGCATATAATATTGCTATCAGCTACCTATTGACTCAAAAATGTTTGATTCCTCTCTCTCTCTCCTACTTAGCAAGATTAAAGGCTTAAATGTTCTGTTATACCATACCATACCATATGTTAAGAGGAAAGACTAATTTTGGCTGCCTACAACATTCCAAGCCCTATTTAAATAATATTAGCTAAAAGCTCAACTTGTATAAATGCTTAAATCTGCAGATGTAAAGCTTTGACTAACAAAGTCCCTTAAGGACCAAAATCTGCAATTTACTACTTTTGAAAGGTCTGCCATGCTCCAGGGAGATGTTCTGTTTCTTGGTGGAGTCCTGGCAGAGCTTAGCAATGTATTCATGGGATCCGTTCACACCCACTGAATTTCACTTAGGAAGAGATCGACGCAACTCCCCTAACCACATCATTCTGATGGTTAAAAAGCTCTCAATTAAAGCAAATTTCTGCTTTTCACTTGCTTAGCTCATAGACAACTACAAGCAAGCGCTTCCATTCTTTCTGTATTTTGCTTCTCTTGCTATGAAACAAGGCCTTGGGGAAGGTTTTCCGTCTGCTGGGTGATTGCCATGCAATCACACGGGTGAGAGATGAGCAGAGCTGATGACATAAGCCTTCTGCGAAACGCTCACAAGCTGGAAGGTCAAATTAGACCAATCAGCCCTGTAATAAGAGGAGACATTCTCTGTGTGAGATGCTAATGGGAGATGATCACATCCTCATCAACTGGGAGAGTTCAGTACCTTTTTACAGTGTGTTTTCAGGCAGCTGCTGGGATTAAGGTTATAGGCATTAAGTTAAAGGTTTACAGTTCTCTTATGGGTGTAGATTCAGTAAATCTGCATTCTTATAGATTTTAGGGTGTGTGGGCTGCTGCAGCAGGCAAAGAGTAGAAACTGCTCTGGACTCAGACAGTGGCTGTGTTTCAGTCTCATGCTCCAGCTTGTTGCCTGAAGACATCAGAAAAAAAGTATTTTTTCCACCCCGATGAACAACTTCAAGAGCTCTTCTGTTTATTTGCTCATTTTCTGTTTAGCTAGTGGGTGGTTATTTTGGGTTGTTTGGTTTGGTGCATTTGTCCTCCCTCTGTGATGTTACACATTGGCTGCTGCTGAAGATGTGGCAGCCTTAGGAAAGAATGGCGTTCTGCGAGGGGGGGGACAGAGGATGCTCTTGGCCAGCTGGGCCTTCTCGATGAAAATTAATGCACAGAAATACACAGTTAGACTGAATGATATAATTGTCCTATCTAGCATTAAGCCTTGTGAGATATACACATAAATTCACATATATATATTGGTATTGTAAATTATAAATATAACATCATTAAACTCTAATGTCCTGTCCAGTGGAAGAAGGGACAGGCAACTCAGGGGGAGTACAAGGAAGTTGCGAGCGTATGCAGGGGAAAAATACGGAAGGCTAAAGCCCAGCACGAGCTCAACCTGGCCACGGTTGTAAAAGGCAGAAAAAAATGTTTTTACAAATATA
>VWZZ01001058.1:0-37932 GCA_013399095.1 Psophia crepitans
TTGTGATTCTGTGATTCTATGTAACAGTGGCAAGACTTGGAGACACTGCAAGGAAGCCTCTTAAGTTTTGGTTCACGCTCCAGTTCAACATTTAGGAAAAGCAACATCTCCTGGATCTCCTCCTCCACTGTGAGCAGAAGGATTTGGAGAAAGAAAAGCTATGACAAAGACACCATTCAAATTGTTCCAGGATTTGTATATGTGGTACATGCACACCACATGTACAGTTTTAACAGCAATAAATCTACAGGACATAAATACGTGTTCTTAAGAACAAGTGGTGAATTGAAAGTGCTACATCACAGACTATCCGCTTACCTTATAGAATATCAGCAACAGATCATCCAGGTTTCCATGCAAATCTCCTACAGGAAACAAAAAAAAATTATTTGCCTCTTTTATTTATTTTCTCACAGAAGAGGAAAAAAATGGAATTATAAAACTGGAATTAGTTAGTCCTAACAAGTTTTTCCCCATGTTTTCCTTAGTAATTTGCCTTGTATCAGGATTAGCTTCATTTTAAGGTACATGCTGAAGCTGCTTGTAAAATCTGGCAATTAAATACTTTAAAGAGTATATAATTGTCTTGCATAAAGTTTTTGTCTTTCCAGCTGCTTCTGAATATCAGACCAGTCACACAGCCAAAGGTTCACTCAGGGAATCGCAAGTAAGACGAACAAATGTATTATGGACCTTAAAACCAGAAAATCTCACTGAAAGACATTTAGAAATATGATAGACTTCTACATACTAACAGGTTTAAATTTACTAAGTGGCCCACTATATACAGCGTGATTGAACAACTATCTGGCTTGGGGCCAAGTTTTAATAACTACAGGCAGGATTTGATGGAGAGTGTCAATAACTGTGCATCCTTGTACACCTCAGTGCTAAGGCCACATGGATGACAGATTTGGCCCTTTCCAAGAGGTTTATTTTAGAAGAGGCAGGGGGAATTCACCCCAGACAAGAGATAATTGCAGAATAGCTCCTCTCTGCCTATGACTGAATTTCATGCTCACAGAACCAACCTTCTCATGTCTGTGACTCACCACCACAAAGCCACGGAACGGTTTCAAACCCTATCTTGTGATAATATGCTTTCACCCTCAATGAGTAGGAAAAGAAAAGCAACATTTTTACCCTGTCTACATATTTTCTGTGCAACTTTTTATTAATTATGAGCCTGCTGAAGTAATTCTAAGGAGTCCTTCAAGCTGTGATAGATTTTCATCATATATATATGGATGCAAACATTTTAGGTGCGTATTTAATCTGCATTATTAATTTGAAATGAAAAGAAAATGGGGAGAGGGATATCTTATTTTGATGACATAAACATTTTGGACCAATTATGTCTAAAAATTGGTCTTTCAACTTCTGCAGAGGATCTTTCTGGTTACAAAAGCTATTAGATTCAATGGCAGGAAAGGGTACCCTTTAGATGTTGCTCACATAGTGCAAATGCAGTACAAACACAAGGAGGTATGTTTTGCTTAGTAAGAATATGATGGGTAGCAAACAAGTATGAGTCTGCGTTTCCTTTATTTGGAGAGAGTTTTGTTGGTTTGGTCAACGAATTATTGTTTATACAAAACCTCATCTAAACAAACCCTTTCCTGGCAATCAAAGTAGGTGCATAACTGCATTTCAAAACACATTATTTGTTTTGCATGTGTCATAGTACCCTTCCTTATACCACTTACCTATTACACACAGCACACACTGCTAGCTGTCAAGAGTTAATGTCACCATAACTGTTTTGCTTTGCAGCTACAGCGTTCTGTGGCAAGTCAGGACACTGCATCCCTTTATCCATAATTTACAAAAGCGTAACAAAATAGACGGGCAATGAGCCCTCAGTTCTTTACCTTGTGACACATCACATCATTCTGCAAGACTAATTTGTTGGTTGTATAAAGATTGATACATCCTCTTCGGTCCCTTTAGAAATGAGGGTTTATTATAATTTCAATTTATTCTTGATAGTCATGCTGTCAATGAAAGGTCTTGTTTGCCACCCCTATTAAGCCCTCATTAAAATCATTACTGAGTAAATTACGGTGGTAAAGTCTTTTACTCAGAAAGAGGAGAAAGGGGTGAGACTTGCAGCCAGTGATCAAAATACTTGGTGGCATTTTAGAGATGGAAGTGCAGGAATATTTAGGCTACACTGCAGTGTTAGCTGAATTAATACTGACTCATTCTGAAATGTTTAATGAGAAAAGGAAAGAGGAGGTGAGGGACTTTCTTAAAATATACTTAGTGTGACTCAGGAACCTTATTTTTTTTGCATTTGTTGGGAAAAAAAAAAGAAAATAAAAGGAAAACCATGGAGAGATTTCTTGTTACGGCAACATTTGGAAATCGTAGAACCATTAAGGTTGGAAGAGACCTCAAGGATCATCTAGTCCAACCATCCCACCACCCACTAAACCATGTCCCTAAGTACCACATCCAACCTTTCTTTAAACACCCGCAGGGACAGTGACTCCACCACCTCCCTGGGCAACCTGTTCCAATGCCTGACCACCCTTTCCGAGAAGAAATTTCCCCTAATCTCCAATCTAAACCTCTCCTGGCACAACTTGCAGCCGATCCCCCTTGTCCTGTCACTAGTTATCTGCAAGAAGAGGCCAACCCCCAGCTCGCCAGAACTTCCTTTCAGGTAGTTGTAGAGCGCAATAAGGTCTCCCCTCAGCCTCCTCTTCTCCAGACTAAACAGTCCCAGGTCCTTCAGCCGCTCCTCATAAGACTTGTGCTCCAGACCCTTCACCAGTTTCGTTGTCCTTCTCTGGACACGCTCCAGGGCCTCAATGTCTTTCTTGTAGTGAGGGGCCCAAAACTGGACACAGGACTTGAGGTGTGGTCTCACTGTTTCATTCTCTAACTACTTAGAATACCATCCGGTAGCCCAAAGTGGTTATCTTCTCTGGCACCTTACCACAGACAGTTATCTCCTTGGAGTAAGAAGTTGAAAGATGGGTGATATTTGGCATCTCTTTGAGGACCTTTCTAGTTTCAGATAGCAGCTGCAGTACATAGCGGGCATGAAGCAGCTGTGAGAAGAAAATGTAGGGAGAAAAGGAAGACGTATTAGAAGTAGCAATATGTCTGTCTGCTTTATTAATATCAGACATGTATTGCCAAGTTTATGTATATCACAGACCTCCAGACATGATTACAGGCGGTATGGTTTAGTGCTGGGAATTAGGAGTGTTCATAGTTTTGCACTTGCTTCCCAGTAAATAGATATAGAGCCCTTAATGAACTTGCTTTACATATTTTCCCATTTTCTTTCTAGAGTACTGTTTCTATTCTTCCCACCTTCAGAAACGATAAGAGACTGAGTTATTTAGCACTCAAAATCATTGCATAAGGTCATCTGTTCAAAGTAAATGGGGGAAAAAAAGAATGTAGTTCTAGCTGTGAGAAAAAAAAAAAAGCACAGAGCAACCAAAAAAAACCCAAAGGCCATAAATGATATTTCAGCAAATTGCAAAAATAATGAGAGGGAAACTCCAACAAGGGTTCCCTTGTTAAGAGTTATCTTCCTGTTCACTGTGAAGATGTTATGCGAATGCAACATTGAAGCTTCTGGTCTTCTCTGCTCATGCTTTTTTATGAAAATGTTGTCAATTGGTGATTTTTAAGGCTTTTACAAAAACAGCTCTGAGGAAATTTGGTAGAGGAGATAGATGAGCTACAGACTGACTTCTCAAGATTCATGTCTTTAAAGCAAACAAAAAAGGCCAATTACATATAATAATTTCCTTAATAAAATGCCAACCATAGTACGAGGAGAACTGACATTAAGGTGAAGTCTGGGTGAGCTCATTTATCATGCGCTTTATATTTTGCTACTTCTAAGATCAGCCTCCACAGAAAATTACAGGAAAAAATCCTCACCATTACTTAGTAAATTAAAAAGCAAGATAGACCCTTATCCTTTATATACAGTTATGCATAAATGACCACAAGTTCAAACAAAGCTGTGCCACGTAATGCCTCGCTGTCCCACCTTCATCTCCTAGGAGGGCAGCAAAGGGGTTTGCTCAGGAACATAGAGAATCAGCAACAGCCTTCTCAGAGCCTCCGCAGCTGCAGACAGAAAGCTCCTGGGATTTGTGCTATCACCCTGTTCCACTGCATTAGTGATGCTTTATATCGACTCTTCCATTATGGTGGGGTTTTACACACTGGAATGAGGTGATAAAGCCTTACACCTCAATTCCTCTAAAAAGAATGGGTTGGGGGACAAAAAAAAGAGGACCATACAAAGAGCACTTTTAACCCAGAAAAAGATAACTAGTTTCTTGGTTAACTTAGGACACCTTCCCCAGTACTACACCCTCACTGATAAACCCTGCCTTGCAGCTGCTAAGGATTCCCATTTCATGATCACTGTAATCTCAATGCTAGAAGAGGAGATCCCCACTAGTCCCTGCCACTCCCCAGTGCTGGCTTTGATGGTCATGCAGCCAAGTAGTGAATCGAATCTGGGAACTAGTCCGGCTGAGAACTGACTGCTTTTGATTTCGTTGTGTTAGCTTCCAGCCAGATTGGTTTCCCAAGGCAGCTGACCATGTACCTGTATGATCACATGGTTCTAGAAGGAAAGGGTAATGGGATGGAAAGGAAGGGAGAAAGATCTCCTTGGGCACCAGTTTAGCCTTACATTGGATTCAACTGATTGTGGAGCTACAACTACACAGAGATGTAAAATAAGTAAAAAGAAATGAAACTAGTTGCAACTTACCTGTTCATTCTTGAAAGCTTGAAGGAGAGCATTGGCATCTTCAACAGTAAGGGGGAATGAGAGTCGTGGTCCATAATAGGAGTCTGGAACATCAATCTTCTTTTCAAATTCTGTTAAACATAAGCCTTCATCCTCCACCTGAGAAACACTAGGGCTGGTGAAAATGTGAGAAACTGGAATAAGAGGGAATAAAAACAACAATGTAGGAACTCTGCCAGTATGCCTTGGGGCTGTAACAGCATGACCAGAAACAGGTGAATTCAACTGATGCTTTACTTGCTGCAATATTACAGTGGCTAACTCCTGCCTTGTATAGTGGAAGAGCTGCAGGTCTCCCCAAAAAATTAAAACAAACAAATGAACACCAAAAAACAACCAAATGAAAAAAAAAACCAAACACAAAACCAGGTAAAAACTCTGTCCAACAGCCAGTAGCTGTGGTCAGGATGCAAAACATTTTGCACTGAAGTTGTGGAGCAATCTTCTCTCATAGGCAATGGGAAACATAACCTGTTACAGACTTTCTTCTCCTTCCTCCACAAACAAAGGAGATTCAAAAGTCATGACTGATCACTCAATGACCATCATCTATTTAAAGTTCAATATTACACCTTTAATACTGGTTTTAAAGATTCACTTTTATTGCTTTTATTTTCTATGCAAAATTTTTAGGTTAAATGCCAGCAGGTCAATGATCATTTAAAAAGTCATCATCAAGACCCTGTTTATTCACAGTGCACAAAGCACTCCTTTCTGATACAACTAGAAGACAATGCCAGCTTTTGGTTGGCTGCCATAAAACCATTGGATGAAATAAACAAAAACATAGCAGTAAAAGTAGGGCATAGCTTCTAATTTTCCTGGAACATGGAGAAAGCAGGAACATTGCTAATTGCTTAAATCCAATATTTTCTTGACATACTGTTGAAATGTAACTGAGTGAACAGCGGATTTCAGTGTTTTCTTCTTGCAGATTGTCTTTACCATATATTATTCTGAAAGAGAAAACCAGACCCCAGAGGACAGTGTTCTGGTAGCTGCTGTTGCAGAGTTGCTCTTTTTGCTGGGCTTCAGGTAAGTTTTCTGTAACCTTGATTAGAGGCAACTGGAAATAAAAATGTATTATTTATTGCTAGAGGAATACCTGTGACTATGACTCAAAACTCAGAGCAGCCAAAACCAGCATGTGGCCTTATAAATGATGAGATTCATAGAGGCTGACTTGTCTTGTAAATGGATAAAAACCATATTAAAGAAATAAATAGATAAAAATACACTTTTTTCAGCTCAGGATTAAAGAAAGAAGGTTTTTTATCAGCACTTCTGCTGTGAGCTGATTAGCACATTCAATGTACAGCCATGTAAATGGATTAACGCATCAAGTAACAGCAAGGTGCTCCGGGTTTGCTGTTTCCACCAAGTACAGTCTGATCTGCAGTCTTCTACCACAGTCACAGCTTTGTCTGGCTGGATGCCAGAACACCACCCATGGATTGAAACTGCTGGTTCCCACATACTGATCAGCCAAGCACATCTGCACCCAGTCTTGTCCCAGCTCTAGCAGCCAAGTCTCTGGATGACATCTTCCTCTGTGCCCTAACTCTTAGAAAGTGGGTGGCTGCAGAGCACAGAGCCAGTTCCTCAAACCACCTGAATTCCTCATTGCTTGCTTGTTCTGGTCAGAGGCTCTTCTCTTCTGACGTGACTCCTTCAGAGTCAGTGGCCTTCTCAGTGTTTCAAGCCAGCCATATATCTGCCCATGCCTGCCCCTATTCCGGCCCTCCCTTCCTGCATGCAGCAGGCTAACCCATCCCTTTACCTCTGAACATGAACCTGCCTTCCTCACAGCATCGCTTCCTTTTTGGCATTCTATATGCCCAGGATGGGAAATCCAATCTCCTTCCCTGTAGGGAATACCTCTGCAAAGTACATCCCATTTTCCACTTCTGGATGAGTTGTCAAAAGCCAGTCATGGTCATTAGCCTTAGTGTGCTTACATTTCCTCAGGCAGTCTTTCAGATGGATTTTAAGGCTCTTTCCTGCACAGGATGACTGTCTCATCTCAGAACAGTAAGTAATGGATGCCCTAATGCAGCCTGGAGATTAATGCACCAGCCAAGAAGCACTCCAGTTCACCAGAACTCCCATTCAGGACTAATTCTGAAAGATCTGGCACCCTTCTTATTTTAGTCATAGAATCATAGAATCTTTAGGTTGGAAAAGACCATCAAGTAATCAAGACCATCAAGATCATCAAGTCCAACCATTAACCTAGCCCTGCCAAGTCCACCGATAAACCATGTCCCCAAGCATCACATCTGCCTATCTTTTAAATACCTCCAGGGATAGTGACTCAATCACTTCCCTAGGCAGCCTGTTCCAATGATTGACAACCCTTTTGGTGAAGAAATTTCTCCTAACATCCAATCTAAACTTCCCCTGGCACAACTTGAGGCTGTTTCCTCTCATCCTATCACTTGTTACAATCTCCTTTCAGGTAACTGTAGAGAGCAATAAGGTCTTCCCTCCTTTTCTCCAGGCTAAACACCCCCAGTTACCTCAGCTGCTCCACATAAGACTTGTGCTTCAGACCATCCACCAGCTTTGTCTTCTAGTTGAAGCTGTCAAGGCTCTTTCAGTCCATATTGAAAGACAAGGATGAAAACTCCTGACATACCTAGTTCAGGCATCCATCTTAAGATAGAATGACATACCCTCTGCCAGTCTCTGCATTTCTCCACTGACTACAGGGAGCACAGGGAATGACCTGTTTTGTACTCTGACACCAGAGGTCTAGCCCAAGCTTAGTGAGTTGAGTCTTTGCCATTAGCAGACCCCATATGACTATCCTACAGGACAGTAGTCATATTCCATGTTAAACAAGAAAGCCCAGAGCTACATGGAGTACGTTTGGCCACAGAAAGCCCAGAGACCTGGTTCTCCTGACACCTTGCCATGGGAGTTGTTACAAGTCAAAGACACCACTGCCAAGAATGTACTATCAGGGTAAAAGGGAATCAGCTACTTCTGCAGCTCTGAATTAAGCTCTCTGTTCTGCCACCATCTGTGTGCCTTCAGACTAAGCACTGGCATACCTGAGAAAACCTCTGGCTCCTGAGGAGATCTTACATCTGCCAGATACTGATCCCCAGCCATCAGGTCAAAGTCAGATGGACCTTGAGCCCACTGAGAGGATGAAGGTTTCTAAAACGCTTCAAACATTTATTCTGTCACTCTGTTCCTGGCACTGTAAGCTGCAAGCAGCTGTGACTTCCCCACTGCAAGAATGACTCTAAGCAACAAGCCTTGGAAGGGTGTTACTGCTGTTAAGGGAGGCATCATGGCGAGTGTAACTGCAGAAAACAGCACTTTTTTGTTCCCTTTTGAAGGGAGGCACCAGGAGGTGTGGCTCCTGTCCCGGTGACCTTGAGAGGCACAGCCAGGAGTGCCTTGGACTCCCAGTCCTACCACTTTGCCCAGGATGTGTTTGCAGCCTTCTCACTCTCAATGAACCCATAAAAGAGTGAGCAAATGGGTCACCTTTTGCTGGAAAAGCAGTTTCCAGCTTTCTCTGACCGGAGATCTTTCCGTTGAAGGGCTGAGTGGATATGCAGATCTTTTTTTTGTGGAGGGAGAAAAGTGTAAGGTGGAAAAGGCTTTAATTCTTACTTTCCACAAACCCTTGGAAAATAGCCTTTAATCAGAAGCAGAAGACAACACACAGCTATATAATATTCCAGTCACAACTTAATCTGTACTGACATCTTAAGCAGGATGAGAGGATGAAAAAAGCTTCAGGGACAACAGACAAACAATCATATCAAAAGCACTACTGTGTTAATGAGATAGTGGCTGCTTTCTTTCTTTGAAAAATATATTCTGAAAAAGCTGATTAAAAAGAGAAAAGTGACAGGATGAACTGTGGAGACTGAGTGGTTTATAATGTAAAGAAAAACAGAGATCACAAAATCTTCAGGTAGCATTCTCATCACATACTGAGAGGAACAGGCGACCTATTCTCTAGTAAGAATATTATATACCATCTTCTTGAAGAGGGCTTTTGAACCATATGCTATCAATCTAAGTGAGCACACACTGATGAAAAAAAGCCAGAGAATCATGGGGGTTAGAAAATGTTTGGGAATAGCAAAGTCAATTTGAAGCCTCTCTGCTTGTTATGTTTACACTCACCATGGCTCACATCTTAGACGATGATTCAGCAGAAGTGGAAGCAGTTCATTAAGAATCACTCTATTCACCACTGATTTTGCTTAAAACAGTGGGGCTAGCATGGGTGCTGCAAAGGTCACTTAGAGGGACAAGGAATCAAGGGCTTGAAGTAAAAAATGCACATAGCCAGTAGTTGGACAAACATAACCACAAACCACACAACACAAATTTGATATGCAATTTCTCAAAATAATCCCTAAGCTCCTCTGCATAGGTGGCCTTGGGTCCCTCTCTATTAAACATGTACCTTACAGAATCTTTCTCTTTAATTTTGGGTTCTGGTATCTGTAACATGGAGTGTTAGAAAGGGGGAAATAACCAGGAAAGTTTTAAGCAAGCACGACAAAGGAAAGCTTTACCATAAAGTTTATCATATTTCAGCCTTAATCACATCTGCAACTCCCAATATCTGCAAGGCCAAGAAACAGGTCACCCACGGGCAAACCACAATACCCTCCATGCCTCCTTGTGCACAGGTGGGGCCTGGATCTCCACCTGCCTACAAAGAGTCTATGCATGTGGCAGTGTGCTCTGTACCAGCCATGTCCTGAGTCCTAACAAGTCACCTGAGGCACCTCACCTTTGTTCCTTCTGTCAATAGACACAGTTAATAAAGGTAGATAAATCATATCTACAATGAGCAGCTGTAAAATTCCCTTTTAATATGAAATTAGAGATTAACACTATTTTTCCAAACCTCAGATTTAGCACTACTATTTTCTTCTCACTCAGGTGGAAAACATGAACTGAGGTGTGCTATCAGCACGTAGAAGTAGATGACGTGAGCAGTGTCTGATTTTCTTTAAGCTTGCCAATTCCATTCCAGGAAGTTAAATTACTAAAGCAGATATTTTTTGCAGAATACAGCAGTATTCCTTCAAAGGAAGGACTATTGTATCATCTACCTTGGCTTTGGAGCTAGGCTCAAACATAATTTCTTTTCTGCAGAGCACAGAGAGCATTAGGCACTGTAAAGTATTTAAGAGAGAAAAATTGCCATTTCTAATGGTTGTCATTAGAACACTGAACCACTTACTGCTTCGATAGTGATTTTATCCTGCTATCAGTGTCTTGTGCAAATTTTAATTGGTATAACCTGTGGCTAGACCAGATGAAAGAGAAAGGACATTCTTCTGTAATTCAATAAGAAAGGGACAGCCTCCTTTTTAACTCCACTGGGATTAGATCTATTCTCAATTTGTTCAGGGAAGTCATGGTTGTTTTCTGGACTTAGGAAGTAACTTTCAATCTGTCCTTCTGTTGAGCTTGACCTCAAAAGTAAGTTTTGTCCAAGGATCTCAAAATACTTCTAAAATTAAAGGTTATTTTTTTAATAACTGAGCTTTAATTGAGATATTTCTAAAGATTTATCTCCAGCATTTACATTTATTTCATTTTTAATCATTCACATATTGATACATGTTTTGCAGTGAAATCTAGAACAAATTAAATTAAAAAGTGGTCCGGAACTGCTTCAGAGAAAAAAGAAAAAGAAAAAAAGCAACTTCTTTGAAGGCAAACTCTGATTACACCTGGCCTAAACCAGCTAGACACATTCTTTCTGCATAGTCACATCTCATAGTTTAAGAAAACATGCACAGAAAGCTGCGAAGACTGGAATCAGTAAAACTATAATGAGAACAGCTTAAGGGCAGGAACTCTGAGCATCCCTGAGTATTCTCATAAGGACAACAGGTATCTGTTCTGTGTTACATCTTGACTCACTGAGTAGATATTGAGCAGACACAACACTTACAGGATCAAATTCGTATTACAGTATTTGGGAAATCAAACCTCAGTCCCAGCACGTTTCGTAGGCTGTAAACATCACATTGAAAATTAACTTTCCTTACATCAGGTTTTTCAAACAGAATCTCCATATTACTTTGATTTTTATCCTTACCTGAATCAGGATGAGTACAGTGATCCAGCATGAATGTAAAAAAGTTGGATAGCTGAGTAAGAAAAAGAACAAACACACACTGATCAGTTTAGGGTATCCCACAAGCATTAACATTCTCTTTCCTTATTCAATTACTAGCAATTTCACATTTAGAATAGAATAGAATAGAATAGAATNGACTCCGCCACCTCCCTGGGCAACCTGTTCCAGTGCCCGACCACCCTTTCCGAGAAGAATTTTCTCCTCATCTCCAACCTAAACCTTCCCTGGCGCAACTTGCAGCCATTTCCCCTTGTCCTGTCACTAGTTATCTGTGAGAAGAGGCCGACCCCCAGCTCGCCACAACTTCCTTTCAGGTAGTTGTAGAGCGCAATAAGGTCTCCCCTCAGCCTCCTCTTCTCCAGACTAAACAAGCCCAGTTCCTTCAGCCGCTCCTCATAAGACCTGTGCTTCAGCCCCTTCACCAGTTTCGTTGCCCTTCTCTGGACACGCTCCAGGATCTAAGACACTACTGTATGTTCCCATAGCATCAGCCTGCAATAATAACACAAAATGTGTCATACTACAAAAAATGGCTTACTCCTTTTCTTCTTTGCTATGAATTTGTATGTATTCATATAGTGTCAGTCTGTTAAGTTCCAGGGCTGTATCAACGCTGCTGACATTTTTGGGTGTAATTCTATTTTGCCCATCATCCAGACTATTTGCCTAGACTTCCTTTGTAGTCCATGGAAAGAAACTGCTACAATGCATTGAACTGACTTTCAACACTGATGCTAGAATGAACAAAAAGCTCCAGAAGTTCTTCATTCCCTGTATTGACCCTAAAAGAAACCTGGGCTGATATTCTGAGTGAGACATAGATATCTCTGTTGCACATAGTTTGCCTCACAGACGTGGTTAAAACCACCTACAGTGGAATGACCTGCAAACCCTGGCTAACAGACTTTTCTACAGCAACCTCTAACCTAGATACAGTTGTACAGGCAGAATGGTGTCCTGCTGCTTATGTAGTTACACACACCCCCTTACACAGTTCATGTGTTAGGCAGGGAAGTGGTTTTATTACACAGGAAAAAACTTTGTAGGTAAAAATCACCACTTATCCATTTTGTTTGTGCAACTTCAGTCCTCTTGGAATAAAATAACTACTTGTACAGGAAGAATTGAAGATTACAAACCTGTAGTTGATCTTGCTCATCAGCATATTCGATTGACTGAAAGATACTCAGAGAATAGCGGCGTCTCATCTCTAGCCGGGCCATTGTAAAGCGGTACCAATTTTGGATGAGAATAGCAGCTCTAATGACTGTCAAAATAGAAAGCACACGTAAATGCAGTGTGATCTACAATGAAAACACACCTGCTACCTTTACAGAATTTTGCAGACAAATGACAAATTCAGTCCATTGAGCACAGTCGACTGTAAGATGAAGCTCTCTAAAACTGAGACTTCAAAAGTGTTTTCTGATAATTAACATATGATGCATTTACTGTTTCTGTCTTTGGGGACAGATCCCAAACTAGCTGACTTGCTCAGGCCTACATTATTAGGAACCTTCCCCATTTCATTGTCCTGAAGACACTATCCATGTAAGAAGTCAGCCATGTTCAGCTGATGGGCAGTATGTGGGTTTTGGGAAGGTAATGAAAGGAAGAAGAGTATTTTGGCCTAACAAAAAAATGTATTTCTGTATCAAGCTGCAGTAAAAAGCTTCAGACTGCAAGCTGTAACATGAACACTGTGTAATGACAGAGTTTGTAACACCCTCTTTTACCAGAAAGTTTTTGCCTGCACAGCTGTATCAGCAAGTCAGCAAAATTCAAACCTTAGGACAAAATGTTAACAAATGCTATTGAAGGGCAGAATAGATAAATAGACATGCCAAAAGGCACTCAGCTATATCTTCGGCTATATTGGTGAACCAAGAAACACTCAACCCAAGAATTCAATGGGACATGTCAGAAGACAATTTTGGACTATCTGCAGAATACACAACCCACTCAGCACTTTAAGAAGTTGTGTCTTCTATTGTCCCAGTCTGGAAAACTGCTGGAAACTTCACTGAAGGACAGTCGCCAAGACTGCAGCCAGGGGTGAAGGGCCTGCTGCCTACAGGCCCCAGTCACACCACAAACAGATCATATTCCCTTAGCTGCTCAGATAAAAATTTATCAAGCAGAACAACATCTGGTAGCACAAAGAGGTCCTGGGGTGGGTGTTGCCCTGTCGCGGGAATGCTCCTCGCATCTATGTCAAGCAGTTAGTGCTGTGTGAACAGTGGACAACAGCAAGAGCGGTGCAGGAGGACAGGAGCTCCAGGAGCTGATGCCCACCTGATCCCTCCCCACCATGCTGTCAGTTCCCCTGCTACTCCTGATACCCAACGGGCAGTGGCTCTCAGGAGCCAGGGCATGGAACGTGGGTGGCGGTAACGCTGCCAGTAGGAAGACAAGAGGAAAGGCAGGCAGGTGTGCCCTCAGCATTACAGGTGATCACTGCAGCTCTGACAGGCCTGGAGGGAGGAGTGAAAGCAGAAGGCTAGAGGGGCTGTACTCAGCCTAAAATAACCATGAGCTTGGGAGAGGAGCAGCAGTAACTTCTGCTGTTTCACAGAGCTGTGACTCCCTAGTGCTTTAAGGACGCTTATCCAGAAAGATCAACTAACTTTGAGAAAAACATTCCTCGCTCACTTGTTAACTGTTTGGATCCTGCACCTGTCCCAGTGCAACCACACTGGCACCACCATATTCTCATCTGGCAACAAAAAATAGAGTAAGGTAGATGGCTGCTCTCAAGAGATGTCATATTTACTCACTTAAAGCTGAACATAATTCTTTCTTGACAGGTTCCTTAGCTGTTTTTCCCTCTCTCTTTTTCCCAGTACTCTCAACAGGATGCCAGTAAATAAGTAGACAGGGCCAGAAATGTCAAGCCTTTGCCTCAAGCCCTGAAGCTAACACCTCACTTCAAGGAGTTTCCTAAGGAACTCAACTGTGAATAGCTCAGCATAGGACACAGGAAAAAAAAGTCTTTATGCTTCTGATCTTGGGAGCACCAAGTCAAAGCAGCTGCAGGGTAACTCTATCGAAGGTACAAGGACCAAAGGAATACAGTAATCTTATGTCCTGATGGTACCAAGAGCTCTTTTCTGAGCAGACGAACAAAAGCAAAACTGAGACATTCTCCTGAATTCCAGAGTTTGACACAATCACCATGGCACAGCACTGCAAATTCATGAAAAGGAAAAAAGAGGAAACTAAAACCAACACTAAAGTCTTAACATGAATTTGCTTATATTTTATTACAGTTGCCAAAATGAACGGTTGATACTGAAAAACAAAACAAGATATAACAACCAACAATCCATACTAATGCTTTTTTTTTTCCCCTGTGAAACAGCAAAGAGAAGCTCTGTACTAGAGGGACAACAGTTTACGCTAGTCAATTATTTTAGCAGATCACAAATATCAGGGATTTTGAGACTAGGATGAGTGGCACCCCCTGAGCAAGAAGGATTTTTTTCTTAAACTGACAGTTATGCAGGTAAAGAAAAACGTCCATGGAAAAGTCAGTCTAATTAATATAAATGCATAACAATATAGAAGCTTTTTTACAAAAATACTTACAGGTGCCATAATAGCATGTTGTTCGCTTATTTTACCATTAATAAATATATAGTATAGTTAAAGTGGCAAAGTTTTCTAGCCCAGACAGGGCCAAAATCAGTACAGATTCCCATCCTACAGACACTACATCCTCCTGCCTGAAGGAAACGTAATCTTTATACGACTAAGAGCACTCTTCAAACCCTTAATCAGCTCTGAGATCTATATTATTTTCTGTCGTTTCTGGAATTCACCACCACCACAGACCTGAAAGCCTGACACATCACAGCAAGGCTGTCATCAACTCTTCTGTTTAGAAGAGTACCTAAGGGACAAAGCACAGCCACCAGCACAGAAATGGTTTTCTAACATCAGAACCATTAAACTTCTCATTAAAGCCCCCCTGGGTTGCTTAATGGTCCTGAGCACTTAACACAGCACAGTTCCACTGGTATCACATCACACAGATATCTATCAACCACTATGGTTAATGTTGCAAATCTAACAGAATATTTCCTGTCATTTTTTTTTAATTGTACTTATTACAGTGCCGTTATTCTCAGGACAGTATCAGAAGATCATTTTCACACTAGGCTAAACTGCATCTGTAAAAGAAATTATTATCAGTTGCAGAAGGTCTCTACACCAGCAAGTACCTGTTAAATTCATGTTATTAACGCATTAGAGGGATGTACAGCCTCAGGCTGCAGACAGAATGATGGTTCAGCATCATTTAACTACCACTGACACTGGAAGACTACCATCCAGCAACGGGAGAGGACAAAACATTGTCAAACAAACACACAAAATTGTAAGCCAGCTTTGGGGTAGAAAAGCCTGGCTTCACACATATGTGTATTGATGGTTGCAGACTGAGAAAGAGTACAGCTCCTCGTGCCCACTCCAAGCTTCTGCACCCTCAGAAATATTCCCGACTAATTCATCTGTGAGGCCCTGCAAGGCACATATACACGTAGCATGCAAAGCCGAAGAGGAAGGACCGCTTCCCAATTACGGTAGGTCTAGGACTCCAGGTATTTCCATTCTACTTCCAGTGCTGTGATACAGCACTGTCGCTGCTGTGATTGCCATGCAGAGTACACAAAGCTGAGGGCTACCTTTAAACCAGTCAGCTTGGATCCCTGTAGCTATGACTATGTGCTCCTGCTTCTTAGTGACCAGCTTCCTATGACTTGGCTTGGTAGCCAAAAAGATCCTTACTTTTCAACCATGGCTGTTCAGCATCATAATCTCCTAAGACTATGCACAGGGCCATGTAACATGGCTCTCAGCAGACCTGTAAATTGTGCTTTAATGACAAACTCTGAAAGAGAAGACAAAGGGTCTGAACAAAGGCCTGAGCCAATCCTGGAACCCACTTGCCTGCGCAAAGCCTTGTGTGTTCCACCAGGGTGTGGTAGGATTAAAAGCAGGGGGATGATGCATTACTTTTTGAACTGAACATTCAACCAGGAGGTTGAATTGAACATTCAACTGTGGAGACTTTCAGCTGACAACCTCAGTGACTGTCAGGGACAATTTCAGGCCAGGCACTTGGTATGACAGAAAACTGATTCTGAGTGTCATTGTAATAGCTTGTTTCATAATCAGGGTCACTCAGTAGCAGGGAAATTGGGGCAGTTTGCCCAGGAATCCTGTGTTGTGAAAGGCCATAAAAGGCTCCCCTCAATACCTTACCCATACATTTTCTCAGTGCCAGAGCAAGCATAGACACATCTGAAATTTAGCTTCTGTCCCAGATGCTGTGAATCTTTTCCAACCCAATCTGTAGATGTTAGAGCTGGTCTACAGTTGCCTTCTGACCTCAGCCAGCATCTAAAAGGTATGCAATCTTTTAAAAAGATAACTAGAAAATAATTTTTTCTGAACAAGTATTTTGACAACAGGACTGGGGGAAAACATTATCTTGCAATCCTCTTCTGCTGTTACAGAGAACAAGCACTGACCCTGAAGACAAAGGCAGTACTCACCTTTCTCTGACCTCCGGTCAGTTACAGAACTGCTGCACCCCATGGTTCCAATGATGCTGCCCATCAGTTTTAATTGTTGCTGATATCGTGCATGTTTCACTCAGGTGTTAGCATCACACATATTTCCTGTGCTGTTCCTTCAGTGATGGGGACTGTATCCCTCTGGGGTCCTGTGCTCTTCTTAGCACTCCTAACAGGGAGAAGACTGGGAGGGAGGGAGAGGAAAAAACCAAAAAAGTGTTTGACAACATGGAATATAAAGTACCCACAGCTCATTAAAAAAAAATACTGTACAGCACATCCTACCAAAACTGGACCTTATGAACCATGCTAGGTTTCTTTTTCACATCTGATCACTTTCAGCTTGCACTCAAGACAGATGAACACAGTAATTAATACAGTTTACTTCTTACATGTTAGCTGAAAGTTAATGTGCACCAGTGATTCTTTAATCTGAAATACAGCTATTTAAAGCCTTACTATGAGAGACAAGGGACTACAGAGGTATGTTACTCTTCATTCGTGTGATTTGAAAAGTAGAACTCCAGAATTTCAAGGATTTTAAATTACATTTGATAGTACTGCTAACCGCTGCCCCCAAACCTCAGCCCTCCTAACACTCTATTGATTTGAACTGGTACCCTACCAACCCATTTACCACTTAATCCCTGTCACCACCACCAAATTTACAAAGAGAGACAGTGCCATAGCCCATAGCATTATCAGATTTCATTTAAATAAAAGATCCAGTTTTTTGTTGCATTTCTACTGAAATACTCCAAATAAAATAATTAGTTTCATTAAATAAATTAACAAAGTGCATTCTGCAGTGTGGCCTTTTGGGTTTTTCTCCTGGCACTTACTCATCTCTTCAATAACTGGCATCATCTCTTCAATAACTGGTATCATTCACTAATGCAATACACTTTCTAATCAACAAGTTCAAACGAATACAATTCCCCTGAGATACAAAATGGGTTAAGACAAGAAAGTCACTGATGCTCTTAGAGAGACTGAATTTTCTTTCAGCTAAAGATTTCTTATATGATCACACTAGCCCCCTCTCCCTCTGTCTCCAGAGATACATGTTTCACTCTAGCATGTTTGACTTGCCTAAATTATTGCATTTGTTGTTTTGTTTCATTGATATTAATTTTAACTTGAGTTTTAAAACAAGGAAGAAATTCATCAGCATAAGGTGAGTACTTAACTACTATTATTTTCATTTGGCTTTATTAGCAGAAGTAAAAATAACAAGAGGATGACAAAGGAAATTTCAGTAGTTAGAAGACATTTATTGTTGTGGTACTATTCAGAGTTTTTTATATATTACATATTACATTACATTATATTACATTAATATCACACAGCTGTTTATAGTTGTGTGACTATTTTCAGGGTCCCACAACCCAAGTGTACCCTACACTTCAGCTGGGTCTGCCACCTTCTAGTCAATATTTATTTCAGGAAAGAAGGATTTTAGGGTTTTTCCCCCACAATGGACTGCTCTTCTTCCCTCTGAAGGAGCTATCATGAAATCCAAAAAAGTGCTGTTACATTAATTTTGAGCCAATCAGGGGCTTTGACAGCATCAAATACAGCACTGATATTGCTAATAGCTCAAATTTGTCTTCTCTCCAAACAACTGTTGTTCTTCTGAATACTATCTCCTTACTTGTCCTCTTAAGAGAATCTCAAGTCCTCATTAATCCAGGTAAACTAGTCAGCCATGACTTGAATTGTGATCTGAAGACTGGGCCCAAGAGGAAAACAGAGTTTACAATCTAATTCCTATTGCAGTCAGACTATCTTCATTAAAGGGCAGGTCAGCATGTGCCCAGCAACTGGGCAACAGAAGCCCCAAACAGAATCATCATGCCTCTCAGGACACCACCGAGGCCACAGCAAACAATGGGCTGACCCAAGAAATGGGGATCTGAATCACTATCACACCTTACTTCAATGATTTAAGCTTTTCTCCCAGACATCCCCACTCTTCCCTCCACCCACCTCTAAATTCATGGACTTCTAGCACCTTCTTGAGCAAAGAAATAAAAAAGATAAGACAAAGAGACAGAAATTTTATGGTGATAGCAGTAAAGGAAGCCTGAAATACACACTCAAAGCTTGGAGGAAAACTTGCACAAATATATTCTATCATTAAACCTCTTAAAAAGGCCAAAACTGTCCATCAGAGAGCTAGTCCAGGGGAATAATCACCCTCTTCAGTCCCAAATGTCTGCATCTTACATTGGACGTAGCGAATGTTCAAACTACAACCCTACAGAGCCACCCTGGCCACCAACTGCATGTCCAGACTCCAGACCTGCCACACCTATTGAAGACTCCAGCAAGCAGGCTCTCCAGCCAGGCCCAGGAAATTCCCTTTGTGCCGTTCTGGTCACACTAAAGAATCACAAACAAGGGGAACAAGTCACTCTGTAAAAGGCCAGTGCCCCCACCCTACCCCCATCCCTCCCCGCCTCGCCAGGCCAGGGCTCTTCACTGCTCCTAAGTGAGCCCCTTGAAAGGAAAAAACCTCTCCCCTCCCGCTCCCCAGGTATGTTGATTGAAGCCAACTCCCACTACATGCCAAACCCTGACATCCTGGGCAAAAGTGTAGAAAAATACTGGACAAAGGACCTGAAGGCCTTCCACGGTGAAGAAGGTTGAAAAAACAGCATTTAAAATGTCAGAGTAATTTCTGTGAGTTATTTACTAGGCAATGCAGCAATGTGTGGTGAAGAATTATTTGCCATTATAAAATTCCCCCAAATGTTGACTGATGAAATGGAAAGCTAGGCTTTTACCAAGGTATTGAAAAAGGCTTCAGAGATACAAGGTAGCTGGATGAAAATTTGGAATATAATGCTGTGTTAGCATTCTGGGTACTACACCACTGATTTACCCTTAAAAGAGAATCTGTCATGTTCACTAAAAAGCAGGTAGTAATTCAATTTCCACAAGCCAGTGATCTGTCTCAATTTTAGATATAACTCCAAGAAATTGCTGCATTTCTCTCAGTTCAGCAAGAAGGCAATTTTGCAATGGACAGACACTGAATACACAGCCCATCCACTGAAGCAAAATAAAATGTCATTCCAACCATGCCAACAGACATGCACCAAGCTAAGCTGGAGTGGCACATGCTGCTCTTTTTCTGGATAGGAGTCACTGAAGGTTACACTGCATCAAGTGCCCAGAAAGTTGGGTTTCAGAACCTGAGCTGTTGAGAGCCTGATTTATGGAGATAATGAATCAACACCATTTGATCCGGATCTAATAGGTGCTGCTGAAAATCACTCATGCCTTCAGTCCGTCAGTCACGTAAGGACCAGGGTGCCTCAAGAGTAATGGAAATCTTGAAAAGATTTATAGCTGACTTTTAATGAAATCAGGCTGCAGGTCCTTTGGGCAGAGCGCCATCCTTTCAAGCATACCTTATCTTTTAAAATTAGATGAGCTGTGCTACTGGCAGACAAGTGTAAGCTAGGTCAAGCCTGAGGATATGGAAGCCATACAAATGAGAGCCACTAGGCTTTAACTTGCTTCACTCAATTTGTTTCTTACCTTTGATAATCAAAGAATGAAAGGTTCCTCCCGTCAATTTTGTTGGGATGGGATTTCCACAGTTGTGCTACTTGCCCTACGAGTTGTTTTAATGACTATCTCTAGCAAGGTGGCTCCTTTCCTTACTTGCCCCTTTCTCAACCATATTGTGAACAGGTAGTTCTAATCTCCTTCTGTAAAATGTCTTAGAAAGTACGTATGATTGGAGAGGTGATGAGATAGAAACAGTTTCCTACATAATGATCAATCAATTGGATGGATGGGTGGACGCTTTCAGTGACACAGGCTTTCCTTTTTAATTTTCTGTGACTCACAGACTCCTTAGAGTTGTTTTCCTTTGGAAATGAGGACTGTAGAGAATTGAGAAACAGATGCTATAACATGGGTTTATGATGGATTTGCTTCTCTGCACTGTGGAGGGAATGAAGCAGGAAAGAACAAAATACCCTAGAGAATCCAGACATTAAACCACAACACCCAGGTTTGTACCTGCAGAGAGACAACTCTTCAAAACTGTCTTGTTGACCAAGCTGGGGTTGTCAAGGATGGGAATCTAAGATGTGTTAAAGATTTCATTAGCTAAAAAACCCACCCTGCAGAAAGTGGGATGAAGCAGCCACAGTCAACTAACACGGTGAAAAAGAACCTGGCTATGGCACACAAGAGCTGTAATTTTGACACCAGTGCTGAATTCGGTCTGCCAAAGGGTTGATATGAGAACATCACACATAGGCAAGGCAGTATGTGCTTGGGTGTCTACTATTTTATATCCATGGGACAAACTGACATTTCTATTAACTGACTTTCAGTGATTATATATATGAAGGAAAGAAAAGAGAAAGCTTTTTTGCACACAGATAATTTCTTCAGCCTGCTCACAGAAGCAAGGCTAAGCTCAATATAGAACTGACGGAATAATGTCTAGCAGTGGCCGTGCTGATAGATCGCAGTTTTGGGGCCAGGAATCAATAGAGAATGGATGTAGTAAGATACCGGAAAGCCGGCAAAGCCTGAAAGAAAATAGGATGAAGACAGACTGGCTCATTAAGGTGGACTCATATTCCTGAGCACAAAAATGCACAGCACAAAAACAAAAAAAAAAAAAGAAGACCTGCGAAGGTGTGACCATGCAGAGATTGTTCAAGTAACTGTTGAGTTCAGGAACTACATGCAAATCCAAAGAGGATCTGTAGAAAAATGATGGGAGAATGCCAGTTCATGCTGTTTACCATCAATAAAGGACACATTTACACAAAACATTTGCACTTTTTTGTGCATTAAATAAACAAACAAAGCAAGTAAACTCATTTTTTGCACAGCAAGACTTTGGGAAGAATGTTTTTAAAAAAGAGGGGGAGTAGCAAATACAAGTGTACAAGTGGGGTGCAGACCACCCTGAAGTATAAGCAAAGCCACCATATCACCTTCCAGAAATGTTAAATGCCTCTAGGGGAAGATTCCTTTAGGAAGCAAGGAGAAAACTAAAAATCCCAAAGCAAAGTTAGTTCTAGTAAACTGGACCCAATTGGAGCGTAAAAGTTAACAACCATTACAAGAAAAATCCGAATCACATACTGTCCTACAGTTAATAGGCAGGGTCTTAATGACATCCCATTTAATTCTCCTTAATTGAAGGGGGAAAGTGATAAAAAAGCAAATCTCCAGAACAGAGTAAATACGTGCTGAAATCTGAGCCAGTTTAAAAATGAAATTCATGCTTCAGCTGAAATTCATATTGGTTTTAATAAAGTTTGTTAAGCATCAGAACAAAGTTTAAAATCACCATAATAAAAATACTTTTGTCCTAAAACAAAAACTACATGAAATACAGTAGTCTGGAAGCTATTTGATCTCATCTGTATTCAGAAGTTCTGGATAACTGATCCAGTCCAGGTCAAACTTTATAGCTTGAAGCACAGTGATTTTTCCCAGGGTAAAATCATAAATAGCTACACATACATCTGTCATTCCCTACACAGACTTAGGATGAAATAAATTTGGTCTTTAAAAGTGAGCTAAATATCTATATATATATCCCACCCAAAGATATTACCTGTTTTTTTTCTTTCTGCTTCAGCAATACCAAGATTTTTTTCCACAAGGATACCTTTAGAAGATTCTTTTTTTAAGAGAAACCAGCCCCTTTTTGGAAGCAGAACTGCATGACGAGGGGTGCAGCTCTGCAGAACAGAGGTGCTCCAATTCTCTCTGGAGCTCAGAAGCTGCAATGCACTTGCTCTTCACCTATTTATACAGCTTCTTGAGAGGAAATTTCTTGAGCGCTGCTCTTCAGAAACAGTCAGGGGAAAGTGTTGTTTTCATCGTCCAGCCTGATGTGAAAGCTCATGGCTGCAGCTCTCCAGCTGCACTGTACACATGCTATTGAAAAGCTGTTTTTTCACCATGACTCCTGAATCTCAGGCAGAGAAAGGGATGGGCTAAAGTTATCTGCTTCTCATCTGAAGTCACATGATCTCTTTCAAGAGGAATGGCCTTTCCGCTGTGTTGAGGCAATGATTTGCATTTTAGCAGATCTAGCACACCAGAAAAAAAACATAAGGGCTGTCCAGGCATTTGGTTATCTGACGTGACTGGCACAGTTATGAAAGCCCTTAAGGAAAGAAATACTGAATTTACCACAAGGCATTGTATCTGCATGTTAGTTATACAGGTGTTCTCCAAAACACTCAGTCATACTCAGATAATGGGACAAGTATGAACTACTCAGATCTTGCACTCAGAAACACTGCACTAATGCCTTGTACATTTCATTTCTTCTTGTGCATGCGCACGTTCTCCCCATAAACGTGATGACTGGAATTCACTGGACTCAGTTCACGTTTCAGCTCGTCTGCTGCTTGTGTGACTACTGGGATCTGACAAGCCAAGAATGCTATAGCGTTGCTCCCCTGTGCGATCAGGAAGTTGTGGCAGTGCATGCCTTGAAACCAAACCCTGACCCCTGGCAGCAGGGTGAGCACCTCTGACCTAGCTCCTTGCCATGCTGACCACAGACTCTCAGTGGTCAGAGCCTTCACAACCAAGGTGATTTGTTACTGCCCACTGCTAGGACAACACCCCCTGAGGAATCTGCTGCTTCTGGCAGTATATTGATAGCATGGGGACACTGAGATTTTGAACACATATACCACCAAACCACTCAAAAATATCTCATGTCAGTAGAAGTACAGCATTGTAGTATCACCTACACAGTCTTGGGCCCAGTCCTCAGCATCACTCATCCTCACCACACCACCTTTTCCCCCAGTCTGTCCTTCCATCCCTCTCTGAAAGCTGAGGAGGGGCTGCTTGCTGCTGTGTGGTCAGCACAGGGGCCTGTGGGTCCAAAGAGGACCACAGGTTATAAAGCATGCTGTGGTGGTGGTGACAGTTCTAAAGGCATCAACCACCACTGTGAAGGACAGAGTGATCAAATAATCTTTTGGGACAGACAGAGAACTGTCCTTACTGTGACAGAACAGATACATTTATTAATGTGCAAAGGATATGTAAAGTGCCAAACCAGCAAAGCAGAAGGCACTGTGTGAATGCACTGGCTTGACTGACTGAGCTAGTCCTTTCAGGTTCTGGAGTCCCAGACACTAGCTTCCACCTTCAAAGCTGTTCCTCTCCTGTGAGACAAAATAATAAATGGAATACATACCAGGCACGATAATTTTGCATGACCCAGAAGAGTTTTGATGTTTGTTTTTCTGGCAGGATGCACTTTCCCTGATCAGAGTTACAGTAGCTAATCATTTATGTATGATCACGCTGTTCTGCCAAAATGCATGCAAGCAAAAATACATCATAACCTCTTTCCACCGCACTCTGGGGATACACATTATTTTGAAAACATTTACTGTACCCGATAAATTAATCTACATGGGCAGTTACCAAGATCTCTGCATAATGAGAGGCTATAAGGTTTGGTCCAACAGCCAACAAATCCATCACAAATGTTTAATCCAAGATCAGTGGAAGAGGGACCAAACCCTTAACTGTCAGGTTCTGTAGGACGTAAAGTCTCCACTGCATGCTTTCTTTTGTTATTCATGGAAGTTGTTCATCCTCTGTCTTAGTGGTGTGACATGACCGAGCAACCTGATAAAGAGTCAGTTTTACTGGACTGAGCCACCTCTCCAGTTACCTTCTGGGATCATATTAACATGCAACTTGAGGAAATACAAATGAGCTTTCCAAATTAACCTTCCCTGTTCAAGTCCAAAGACATAGGCTGTACCAAAGAAAACCATTCTCCTTTCTACATAGGGCAAAAAGAACGTACCAGTCCCACCAACAATGTCACACATACTGCTGCTCTTCTGCTCAGCAGTCACGTATCATATGCACACTTAAGATGCTGAAAAGGGTTTTTAGCATCAACAGCTGCAATAGAAAGTAGGCCAAAAAATTCTGACAATAAGTTGTTGAGCAGTTAGCATGACAAGAAAAAACTCAGTGAAGTTGCTAGCGCAGAATTCGGACATCCCTTTACAAGCAGCCCTTCTTGATGTAATAGCACATATTCTGTTTTCCAAATACTTTGGAAACATTAACCTCCCGAGCAAGCCTCCATGCAGGCATTCCACATATATAATTCAAATTCTGCTTCAGGCCTATTTCTCCGAAGCACCCACTATAAAGTGATGTAACTGATATTTTTCAGAAAGACTGAAGGTAATTGTAGTCAAAGTGAATGTGCTCCTTCTGAGCCCTGACCGTGGTTCCCCTCTTACCCTACCAAGCTCAGAGAAATATTTTTATGTGACCCAACAAAATATTTTGAAGTACTAGCCAGGGGACAAGTCCCTGCCTGAGAGACCTGGATTTCCAGTCACAAACATAAAGAATAAAAAGAATAAATATAGAGAGAAATACATGTCAAGCACAATTTTACACTCTGTCTTATTCAGTGAGATGAGAGAAATCTGTTCTCAGGAATCAGAAGGTGTAGGTTAATTTGGGTGAACAGGAAAAGAAATTTCCCCTGCTCACTGACAGTTCCGGGTGAGATCATGAATAAAAGCTGTCAAAACTAGCACACTTGGCAAAAGGAACACAAAATCAGAAAGGTGAAAGAAAGGCAGCTGTAGGGTCTCCAAACTCCTGAAGGCCAAGAAACTAGACCAGAACACTATGAAAGCATCAGGATACCTTCTGTAGAAATGAGAACAATTTTTTTTAAAAAAGGAAAATTTCCCAAATTATCAGTTGAATGCATATTATTCTGGGAAGCAATGACTAACGACCTAATTTGCACAACTCAACCTCCCTCACAAGTTAGCTTCAGCCTCCACTTAGAGCTTATCAAGATGATAGCTACCTACAGCACGCAGGTTTTGCCAGATACTAGTAAAGCAACACAAGGAAAAAGAAATGGGTACAAGCATTGCCAAACAACAGCCTGATCTGCATTTTCTTGGTCTGGTGAACCATAAACTGCACAGAGAGTACAAAACCTGCATCCTGAAGCCTCAAGCCTACCAAATTGTCTCTTCTGAAAAGGTGCCTCTGCGTTAAATCAGGCTCTCCAGGTCAGAGGGGTACAGAGATGTCACCCACACGCTAATGATCAGTATGTAAAAGGATTTTTTAAAATTTTTTTAAATTGTTTTTTAAAGACTGGGAACTGCCAACTACTACGTGCAGCCGTCATATACATGGTAGGGGGCCAACAAAGTCTATGGAAATAATTTTCTTCACCTCTACTTTCATCTTATTCTTATGAAATTGCTTCTAATGACAAAAAGACAAAATTTTCTACCTTGTAACAGTAAATCAACTTCTGCATCAGCATAATATTAATTTCAAGAGTCAAGGCATCTACAATATTTACCTAAAAATAATACACTGTTTTGCTTACAGGCACCACATGCTTCTAAAAATTAACCAACTTATCTTTTATATTCTAAATAATAGTTTGCAACTTTTAACCACGGTCCTGTAAACACTGTACAGATGCCTTATTTTGTACTTAACAAGCCACTCCCTTTAGGATGTGAGGATTTAGCACAGTGAGGACCGAGGTAATGTGAATAGTGCAAAACCGCACGTAAAGCCTAACAGATGACACAAGGCAATTGTCGTGTGGTGTAACAGATGTCAAAGAAGTCCCTGAATGCAGACCTGATGCAGACGGGCAAAGAACTGCACAGAAACAGCAGCGTTGCTCTGTACCCTCACAAAGAGCCATGTTCTGTTGCAGATAACACCATGAGTCCACAACCTAAGTACTCTTGGATATCGCTGGATAGGAGCAGGGGGTGAGCAGACAGTACGAGCAGCTCGATCAGCTTCCCTTCAGCAAAGACGCATGGACGAACATTTAGCCCTTCTCGCGCTACATCCAAACCTAACAAACCATATTTTTTTTGCACAAAAATCCAGCTCCAAAGCAGCACCGCGCACACACTCCCCCGCCCCGGACCGAGTTGCGCAGTATGAAGCGGGGGGGGGGGGAGGGTGGGGTGGGGGAGTCGGTGAGCACGAGCGCGGGGAGCCCCCTGCTGGCGGCGCAGCC
Organism: Psophia crepitans; assembly: GCA_013399095.1. Classification (NCBI taxonomy): domain Eukaryota; kingdom Metazoa; phylum Chordata; class Aves; order Gruiformes; family Psophiidae; genus Psophia; species Psophia crepitans. The sequence continues at coordinate 26,586 of VWZZ01001058.1, forward strand.
CCGCACCGGGAACGGGCCACGGCCCCGCCCGGCCAGCCCGTGGGCTGCACCGCCCCGCTGCGAGTGCCCCCGCCCAGGCACCGCCAGCCGCTCCCGTTCCGCTGTGCAGGCACAGGGCAGTGGTACGTGCGGCACGACGAGGTGCAGCGGGGTTGGGGGAAAGGTCCGCTCTCAGGGCCTCTGCCCCGTGTTTAAAGGAAAATCCTCCATGCTCTCAAGGTACATTCTAGAAAGCAAATGGTCTCGCTTTCGCACCTCATTTTAAAAACACCCATTAGCGTGCCCCATGCTGTGGCTGAGGGCATAGATAGTAACTTGCACGGATCCATTAGGCACCACGCAACAGCTTTCTCAAGGGCATTACTGACACTGACAAACTTCAGGCTCTGCTTCTCTCCCCGCACACTATTTTAAACACTCTCTCCTGTACTGAGGAAATCATCTGCACCTTTCTCCCCCACCGACCAGAGAGCTGACATACCCCACAATAAGCGGTGGAGCACCTTCCCATGACTGATTTACACAAAATCCACGCAGCCAGGTTCCCCAGAAGCTGCAGGAGGTGTTGCCGCACCTCCAACGGAGCTCAGCCTGCCTCTCCCATGGTTTGGTCAAACCTGCGTACTGAAATGTAACACACCCACCCAACGGGTTCTCCGCTTATCTGGGAGCACAGACCAGGCGACCAAATCGAAGGAGCAGCAGGAAGGCTTGCCAGCCATTTCTGAAGAGAGGCTAGAGGCAACGACGTTAGGAACCCATGCGCTGAAAGAAAAAGATATACCCAATACATGCAGGGCCGTAACAGGGTGTTAGCTGCCTCTCTGGGCCGAGGCTGCCAGCTGTAACGCGCACAGGAACGCCTACAGTAGTTGCAGGAAAAAAAAACCAAACACCTTACCTGGGCTTTCCCATAGCATGAGAGCTATTACCATAGAATTTCACAGAACGGTTTGGGTTGGAAGGGGTCTCAAAGCCCATCTAGTTCCAACCCCCCTGCCATGGGCAGGGACACCCTCCCCTAGAGCAGACTGCTCAAAGCCCCATCCAGCCTGGCATTAAAAGTCATTTACCTCCTTCGCTGAGCCTCTGTAGCTAGCTGAGGGGCAGAAAACGCATTAAGGTAATTTTTAATTACTACATTTTTAATTAACCAGAAATTAAAAAAAGAAAAAAAAAGNGCCTGTCCTCGCTAAGAGCAATGCCGCGGAACCCGCTTACGTGGCGGTTCCATAGTGTAGTGGTTATCACGTCTGCTTTACACGCAGAAGGTCCTGGGTTCGAGCCCCAGTGGAACCAGCGCCCCCGTGAGTTTTTTTCTCTTGGCGTTCGCCTTTAGTTTCTCGTCATCTTCTTTAAAGCTGTGAGGCTCGGGTTAGCGCTTTTTTTTTTCCTTTTTGGTGTGATTTTTGGGTTTTTTTTTTCTGTTTTCTTTTTTTCTTTTTTTTTATTTCTGGGCAACATCATAAGCACATAAAGAAAACGCGGGTCATGCCCTGTGGCTGAGGAGAAGTGGCGAGGTGAGCCGGAATCCCCGGCCCGGCTGGATTCTTTCCACAGCTCCTGTGCAATTAGATGTTTTTGTTAGAGGATTAATGTAATGCAGCCAGTGTCGCTGCAGGGCCTGCCTTTTTGCCGCTAAAAATCTCCATTTCCTCCAGCAACATCACGCAGAGTGACCCAGCACCCCGAGGCACCGAAGCATCTCTCCACCCGCCCGGCATGGCAGTGCAGGATGTACCGCACACCCTGGGTGCCATTTTGCGATGGCTGGGAGGCCCCATCCCTCTGGTGCAGAGGGGACGCCCAGGGCAGCGCAGGGGCCGTGGGCCTCCCTGAGGCAAGGCCTTGCTGAGCTGCAGGTTGCCCAGGTGGGGGAATGGGTGGCTGGAAGCCTTTTAAAAGAGTGTTGCCCCTCCTTTTAAGCCTGCCTGATTCAGGCCGTCGGGGGCCATTTTGCATCTTCATTGGGGCCCTTCTCACGAGGGCGGCTTAGGCCCAGGCTGGCTGCTGTGGAAAGGCGCAGACGGGCGCAGACCCTGCTGCAGTTCAGAGGCTTCGTCCATGGTGGGGCTGAACACCCACCTGCAAGAGGAGCCTTTCCCCGCAGGGGATCCTCACCTTACTGCCATCTTGTAGCCGGGTAACCGAGGAGACCACAGAGACCAGGGGCAGCCACAGCGGCAGCGGGGAGAAGCAGCAGCCTATGCCTCCTCCCAAGGGAAGCCAAGGACGTACGAACACGTGGCACCACATGGCAGTGGAAAAGGCTGTCCCCAAGGACATGTCTCACCGGGGCAGACTGGAGCACTGTTGCTTTCACCTCTGTGGGGAAGTGTTTGAGCGCTGGGGAAAGGCCAGCACTTTTCACAGCGCACAGCTAGCAAGCATGCTTAGCTCCATCCGTGTTTTCCCCTGTACTGTGTATGTCGTCGTTTTTATTAATCAGGAAAAAGAGCCATGTCAGCATGCCTTGGAGCAGCTTAACTTTTGAATTATAACACGTTGTCTCATTTTGCACGTGCATACCTTTAGAAAAGAGTAACCTCTGGGTATGGATGTTGCCACAGCATCTGTCTGTGCGTGGGAAACCTAATGAGTGCTGAGGCCAAGACATCTCTGCAGGAGGAGGAGGAGGAGGGTCCCTTAGCTCTTCTGAGCTGGAATTGGCTCTTGAGTTTCTTTGCAGGATCAGAGCAGGCGGGTGTGATTTGCCTATCTTAAAGATGAAAGAGAAAAAATTGCGTAACTTACTTTAATCAGGATCTTATTAAGAAACTTACCTCTATCACAATCATCTTAAGAAAACTATTAACCTTTGTCAGTGCTTGCTTTTACTGAAGAAACACTCTGGGGTATGGGGCAAGCTGCAGTAAGAGATTGCAGTGCAATGCAGGGATACCTGTGCTAGGTTGTAAAAGCTCTTTTGGGTAGAAAGCACCCATTTGTCACATAGTGAGACATAGCAGGATGAGATCGTAACATTAAGCACTGTAATGTCACTAAGGGCCTGTGCATCCTGCAGCCTGAAAGTGCAGATATACGCAGTTCTGGCTTTCCTCTGCTTAGCTTGGTTAATAGCGTGTGCACAGCCCGTGGAAGGTGAAGCCAAAGCGATGTATCCCACTTCTCAGGTAAACTGCCTTACACAGCCGGGCTTCTCCAAGGGAACAGGCTCAAAGCTGAATCAGCTGTAGCCAGACTTTGGCTAATGTCTATGCAAGCCTTCAGTGCAGGCACTGGCCATCTAATAGGGATGGTGATCCCATGGTGCCTACCCTGCCAGTGACAGCCACAGCTCCCCCAAGTACACGCGTTACAGGGAGTGGGCCTGATCCTGGTGGCCAGCAGTGGGTAACTGTCTATCTGCATCGTGTTTTCTTACATTTAGGAAAAAAGCTCCTTTTCAGAAAAGGACTTAAGCTCACACTTCAGACCCATAGAAAGAATATTTTATTTCATGAGCCATATCTTCAGCCTGTGTAGACCATCGTTTCTCCATCCATTTCAAGGAGATCCAGCTCCTGATGGTTTCACTCGAGCTCTGAAAGCATTGGCAGTCTTGTTCTCTCGGCATGTCAGTATCTTGCTTCTGAGAGATGCCTGTCGTTCACACGTACATGTATAAATGTACTTTCCCTAACTGTGTTAAAACCAAAGCGCGCCACTCACACATTTGCGTTGAGACATTGCACGTCGTGTGTGTTCAGCTTCCAGACACATGAATCCGTGCGCGCCGCCCTGATTTAGCTGTCTGACACTCTGGCTTTGGGAGAAACACAAAATCACTACGTGGAGTTGCACTTCTCTCAGACATGAGTGCTTTTGCCTCCTGCTGTCCCCCTGAGGGCACATGTGCATGCTGCCGGTCAGTCAAGCACCGGGGAGGGCTCAGTGCCCATGTATGTGCTTTGAGAGCTTGTGGATGCACAGCTCTGCCATGCTCAGAAGCAAATTCATTTCTCATAGGGAGAAAGCATTAAGTCTGCGTAAGATGCTGGCATGGGGCTCCTCAAATGGTGCTGAGATATATCTATCTGTTAACAAAGCAAGGCCAAGGTATGGACTGGAGCACTGCCATCTGGTCATCCATGCTCTTTAATTCTTAGCAAACTCCTGGCGAAATTGTGGTTGAGGCCAGCTAACTCAGCTGAGGAAGGACATGTGCCAGGAAACATCCCTGGGCAGGGTGTCGAACAGCCTCCACTCAGTTTCATTCCCCCTGCTGCCATCCCAGGCGCTTTGCACCTTTACGTACCCCTGTGCCTTCACGTTGCGCCCCTGGAAACACAAGCTGTACTCTCAGCTTCACAGACTAAATGCATCCCAATGGGGCAGGGTGGCCTTTGTGTTATTTTCCACAATCTGGGAGAAGAAAACATGCCAAGCTGTCTGAGGGCCATGAAGACACACCAAAATGTCTTAAGGCCCATGGGATGTGAGTTGGGTCTGGAGAAGTTGTGTGGCCAAAACAGTGAACCTGCCCAGGCAGTTCCTGCCCCTGTGTGGATGTCACTGAACTGTCCTACTTTGGACCATAGGTACCAGCAACAGTTTTGTTCCGTAATCAATGCCAGGCTAATTTTTATCCCTTTAATTTTTACTTTTTTTTTAAATTTATGTTTTATAAAGGGCAAGTGTAGCCCTTTCTGGTTCTGTATTGTGTACTGCCTTTAAAATGTGTTCTGTCTTCTGTACTTGAAACTATTTGTATGCTTGCTAGGAATTAACTACATGATTCATTTAGCAACGTTGTTTGCAGCGGCAGCATGGTTTTGCTGTTTACCATTATTAAAATGAAGGGCCATCAACACCATTAGACGCAGAGGGTCTGAACTGCATAGTATTTATACAGAGGCTTTAATTTTAAGGCTCTTCTATTCTTCATGTGAACTAATTTGATTTTTTGAATGCTAGACCCATTTTTAAACAAAGGCTGCCTTTTTTTCTGTGAGGAGGGAATTTTATAACTGGGCAGCCACCAGTCTTGAGGGTGTCCCTTTGGAGGCAGTGTTCTTTGATAACAGCTGTGCTATTTCTGGACGTGATCCCCGAACTATTATCGCATTTTTTACACAAAATCAAGAGCTATTCAAAGGATGGAGTTGACCATAAACCAAACTGCTTTTAAACTGCTGGAGGTGATGAGGGAGGATTTGGTTTCACTTTTTTAAAATACAGTAGGTGATTTGTCGCTGGGTGGGCAGCTCTGCCTCCTGGTGACCTGTACTTATGAGACTGTAAGGCGAGAAGCTGAAGCCCTGGTGTGGTTTTCCAAGAGATACTTGGATTAAGGTATTTACGCATTTTTATGCTGGGATTTTTAAGATCGTGGGATTTAGATACCAAGTGCTCATCAATGCAGAGAGGAAACACATATCCAGGTGTCTTCAGCAGCTCTGGAAATCTCTGTCTCTGTGGCAGGCCATTTTAGACCTGACAGCAAACAGAGGGAGAGAAAGAGCCTCACCCGGATACTGTGCAGAGCCTGGAGCGACATGCTGCACCGCAGCGGATGCCCAGAGGCTGCCCTGGTACCCTCAGTGAGGCTCACTTTTGGTCACCCCCTGGCTGGGCTTTCTGGCGGGTCTTGGTGTCCCAAGAGGGCTGCTGTGTATGAGCGTGAGGCCTCTGAGAAAAAATCAAGAGCGGCACCCTGCCCTTAGGAAAATGACCCCTTCCTGGTGCCTGGGGCAAGCTGCCCTGCCATGCACTGGTGCTCCCCGGTGTTTGGGGTGAGCTGGCCCAGGTCCAGGAAGCAGGACTGCTGTGTCTATGCAGGGGTCTGCCTACCATAACCCACCCTCTCCCTGCAGATACATCAAAATGGGAAAAATGCTGGGTTGAGGAGATTAAACTGCTCAAGGTTGAGCAAAGCACCAAGCGCCCTTGGCAAGGAGACTCGTCCCATCCATGTCACACACCCTGGCGAGGCCAGGATGCATTGGCACTGGAGGTGCGACTGCAGAGGGATGCCGTACCTGGCAGGCCATTTATGGGGCATTCCACATTTGTGGGCATCCAAAGGCAGTTGAGATGAATCCTGCCCAGCAGGCTGTTTCCGAAAAGTCAGCATCTTTGTTTGTGCAGCATTTTTTGAATGGATGTAGACCAGAAATCCAGAGATGGGCCTAGTTTAATTCAGCAGCAGCCCACATGATCTATGCAGCGCTTTAATCTATTCCCTGTGCATACAATCCAAGATCTTCTGAAACAAAGAAAACTGCTTGTGAAGCAATTGCTTTCAAAAACCGCCATTAAAAATTCACTGCTAATTGTGCATAATTAACAGAGATTGGAGGAATGGGTGTAAGCTCCACTGGAATCACTAGCAGGCTATTGTTGTCTTGAATCTTTCAGTCATTTTAGAATCAAACGTGTAACTCTCTTTGATGTAAACTCGTTGAGAGGATACTATAGGTAGAGCTGTTAGCAAATGGAGGTTGACTTTTTTGGTTTGAGATTTTTACAGCTCAGCAAGTAAACAACTGAAATGTGCTATTTCTGTTTGATCTACTAATTGCAGTTTTCAGCCCCTTGCAATTAGGTGACTGAAAGAGCAGGAAGGCCAGGGCAGATTTCTACACACAGCTGTTATTAGGAAAGGCATTGATAGTGTAGAGGCAAATAATCAGGGTGGAAGATAATATATATATATAATATATATATATATACAGTATATAATATATATTACAGATATTTTCAAAGCATTAGGCATCTGCATTTCTTTGGAGGGTATTTGTTGTTTCTAGGTGGGTATACCCTTGTTTATTTGGACATAAGTCTGCATACAAAATCAGATTTGCACTCAGTGTGTCAGTACCTCAGTACGTTTTACCTTTGAAAAACTGTTACACATGACATATCCTCTAGGATGGAGCTTGACAGTAGTAATTGTGTGGTTGGCTTGATGGTGCTTGATAAAATCATGAGAATGAAGGAGAGTAAGGTGCTTAGGCAATGCTTAAGTTAATCTCATGCCTTCCCAGCAAGCCAAGCAGCACGCTAAGGAGCTATTCCCAAAAGAGGAAGGAAAAGATGCGGTTCAAGATGGGAAGCGTCCTGCTGTCTCTTCTTTTCTGGTACAAAGGTATGCATTTTGCCTCCTGAGAGGCACTTTCAGATGTCCCTCTTTTCTTTCTTGTTTCATCGATGCTTCAGGGGCTGTGGGGTACAGAGCAAGCTTTTCTCTACGTTCTCATGGAAGCATAATAATTCAGGGAAAGGCAAAATTGTGGAGGAGATGTGTAATTTGTGTACATGAGTGAGCAGCATTCTTACAGCTCTATGAATATTCAGTAGTAAAACTCTGTTTCACGAAATAATTGCAGTGTAAAAAAATTGCCATATAATTTGTCAAAATATGAATTTGCAAAGAAAATTGTAGTGCAGCTGAGCCAGTGAGTAAATAATAATGCTGATTTGAAAAATGAGGTACAGTATAATATGAAAGACTGGTCCTTCCTTAATCAAAACTCTTGATTAATCAAAACCTAATCATTTTCTCTAGCAGCAAGACATTGGTGACGGAGAGCTGCCTTTTTTAAAAGGCTCTTTCAGGTATTTTGGCCTGGAAAAGACTTTCAAAGGCACTTTAAGAACAAAAAGCAATCATAAGTCAAGAAAATGGGAAAAGTATTTCTTGATTTTGAAGCTTTCTCAAATTTACTTTTCAGAAAAGTAGCAATGATAGCAGGCAAGCAGGAGCTAGAAGTAGCCAGAAAATTCAGGGCCACAGTTTTCTTCCATTTTAATTAACCCAGCCGTGGAATGAGGAGATAATTTTCTGGGTTGTGTTTGAACTTCTGGCTTCATTGAAGGAGATGGCAAAGCTGCTATTATCCTAAGCAAGGCTGAGGTTGCTCTGGCTAAGTGCTGGGCACTATCTACCAATATTAACGTGTGAATAGAGTGCGATGTGTCAGTGTGGGACAGATTTGACAGACAGTCCAGCTTTTCCCCTGTGGATGTTGAATTCTCAATGTTTTGTCTATTTATTTCTATCCTTCTCTGTTTCCATCGAATATTCTGGTCTACCAAATTTCATGGATAGGAAAGTGTTCCTCAACTAGCCATGCCTTCATTTCATCCTGTTGTGATGGTTGTCCCCCACTCTGCCTAATTCATAGGTCTTCCTTTTAATCTTCCAGCAAATATTTGTGTGTTCTCCTCATACCTTATCTCTTCACTCTCCTTTGTTTCACATGGGAAGGTTACTGGTGCCTGAGTTTCTTGGAAGGCTGTTTTTACCCAGACTCTAGCACTTTTTCCCCAATGGGTGGCACGACTGCAATTAGTCCTTGGAATGAGTTCATACCTTGTTCTGAATCCCAGACACAGTTTGCTTTTAATAGACACCCACACGTCAGGATATTTTCGGAGAGCCTGCAGTGAAAAATTACTTGCAGGATCAGTTTCCAGGCACCACTCCTTCGATATTTCATTTATTTTCTTAATTTACTGGGTTTCTTAATTTACTGGGTTTCTCTGCCTCATGGTCCAGGTGTCCTCTTCTGGATAAAGAACGAGCCACAACCCTTTGCCCATGTCCCCCTCATACTCCTGCCTCTCCCATCACAGAGAAGGTGCCGCTAGGTCAGTCCTCCGAGCCATGTGCACTGATGCTGTGATAAGCGCCTTAGCTTATTTTCTCCCACAGAGCCAAGTGGCTTAATGGAGCACCCCCAGCACCCACACCTTTGCTGGGCTCGTGTTTGACGGGGACACCACCGCAGCGGCATATGGTGCAGCAGGCAGGCTGCTGCGACGAGAGCCACGGCAGCTGCCAGGTCCCCTCCATATGGTGAGGGGAAGCACCCCGAGCCCCGGATTGACACGAGTATGCTTTTAGCACATTGAATGTGACATGCCTGCGCCGCATTACTCCATCCGTGCTCGCTACACGTCGGGGAATAAGCACATCTCAGCAGTTCAAGAGTGGATTTCTTTTTATCCCTCTCTGTTTTTTGCAAGTCTGAAAGAAAAACAAAACAAACCCAAAATCAAAGGCCCAAACCCACCTTTGGATCACAGTAAATAACATCTTTAGTGCCGCCCTTTGGCATAATCATTACATCTAATGAAATTACTCTGCTGGCAATTTTCTGCGTAGCTCTAGGCAGGAAGGAACAAACATGTCAGTAAGATTAGAAATTGCCAAAAATTTTCAAAGGAACACTTTGGGAAAAAGAATAATTATACATCTCTTGAGAAGAAAAGGGGAAAAGGTTGATTTTTTAAAAATTATTTACATTTTTTCCAAATATTTTCACCAAAAAAAATATTTGTAGAAATATTATGGAGACAACAGGCAAAAATGAGAAATGAATATGAACTAAATAGGTATAACTGTCATTATTTAAATATGTTTTTTATCACTTTCAGATAAATAACAGTAAATATTAAATGAGACACAATAAATGAATGAAAAACAAATACAAATAATTTAAATAAAGAAAATGAAATGCAGATTAAAATAATAAAACCCCGGAAAAATGCCCACAAATGGAAGAAGGAAAACAGCAGCCGTGTTCAAGCGTGAGAGAGGAGCTCAACATGAATTAGGAGCCCTTCTCCCCTCCGCAGGCTGATGCCGGTGCTGGTCTTCTTGCCTTCAGCCTCTGGCCCTGACGGTGCCCATCAGTGATCAGCAGAGACGAGTCCTCGCAGGCTGATGTGTGCCAAGGCGGTGGTGCCCCCCTGGGCAGAATGTCACTGCAGGGAAACAGGCTGAGCATGTGGCCCAGCTCAGCTTTAGGTGGCGAGAGCCCCTGCATGAACACCCTGCTTTCACCAGGCCAGCCCTGCTCCCAAAAGCTTGTGGTGGACACAGATCTGCATATACCCTGGGCGTCTCTGCCTGCCAGCAGAGCTCCCAGGGATGATTTAAAGCCCGCACTCTTTAGAAATAAAGGCACTGTGCACAACAGGGTCCGGTGGAGCCTGCTTAGCATGTCCACGGAAAAAGCCCTGGGGGAAAACCAGCAAAAGCAACCATGAAGCCACTGGGTGAGGGGGCTATGCCCGCCGAGGGCACCTGGGGACCGGCAACGGCTGCAGCAGGGATCCCTGGGGCCAGCGCCACTGGCGCAGGGGCAAGGAGAGATGGGGAAAACACCATGCGTAACGGTGGCCTGGGATGCAGCAGCTTCCCCAAAAGCACCTTGCTACAGAGGCTGGTGCAGCCAGATGTGAGTCACCTCGCTCGCTTGGCACGATTGCCAGGGCTGGGATGTAAAAATAGCCCAAGTTAATGATATAGCAACCCACAAACTAGCACCCGATGGGCACCGAGGTACCGCAGTGCTTTTTTCAGTGCCTCGACCCTCTGTTGCTTACAGACTGCCTTGCCTACCTCTGCTTCCTGATGCTCTCTAATGTGGCGCTCAGGGAAAAAGAGCCTTGCAATGGTGTGCCTTTCAGAAAATGTGATAAAACTGGTGCCATTCATTCCAGTCACCTCTTGCATTTCTGTGACAGCTTTTCTGGGGCTCCAGTCACATTTTTCTGTTTTTTAAGCCGTTATCCTTTCCTCCGCCCCATGGTCCACATGTGCAGAAGGGAAGCAGGTGACTAACTATGCACCAGGAGCCACCATGCTGGGAAATCATGGAGGGAGTGCTCTCCACTGGGAGAAGCAGAGAGAAAGTGATTTTGCTCATTGTTCTGGGCTATGTTAAACTGAGATGTTGCTTGCAGAGTTGAGAGGCAAAATTAACAATTTGCCAGCTGAAAAATATGCTAAAGGCCACCTAAATTGGAAAGCCAATAAATAAACAAAGTTATTAACATTTTTGCCATACTTTGTCTACAATGATCAGGTTTATGTGAACTTATTCTGGTAAACTGAGTGACTGACATTTATTCTGCATTGTATTTTAGTTCTCTGTTTTATTTTATAATGTGCTTTCACGTGCTTGTGCATCTGTCATTAATTCTAACCACACTATAAAGGGACAGCTTGCTGTCGTGGCTCTGCGGTCAGGATATTCAATATGATTTTTCAGAGTCGACCTCATCCAAATGTGCTCAGCCTTTGGCAGTGTTACTTCTGCCTACACTTTCCTCCTTTCTTTCTCTTGTTCAACCGTGTTCTTAATAACCACAAGCTTTCTGAGACACGCAGTTACCTGTTCCTTTCATTAAAGTGCCAGCAGCTGAGCCTCCTGGCTACTGCTTGCCCCTTCCTTTCCCCAGGCAACCCAAGTTGTGGCTGCTGCTTTATCCCACCTCTGCCTCGGAAAACCCACGCCCTTCCCATCCCAGCATCCCAGGACTGCCTCTGCCAGCTCTTTTTTTTTTTTTTAGAATCATTAAGGTTGGAAGAGACCTCAAGGATCATCCAGTC
>VWZZ01001058.1:38002-93717 GCA_013399095.1 Psophia crepitans
AAACCATGTCCTTCAGTACTGCGTCTAACCTTTCCTTAAACACCCGCAGGGATATTTTCCTTGCTCCCCAAACCTGGGATGGTCCCTGGGGTGTCTCTCCCCTCCATCCTCAGCAGCAGGTGCCAAGTGGGGCCGTGCTCCGGCCCAGCCCCACTGGAATGGGTGCTGTGGCCCAAAATCATCCCCTGCTGCTTGCCCAAGCCCTGGTCCCCAAATCCTGCGCTAAGGGGTGGCATTTGTGCACGGCAGTGCGTTGGACGCGCTGTGCCGCGGGGCGGGATGGAGCGGCAGGAAGGGCGTATGCCGTATCTCCGTGCCTCTCACAAACACGCACAGATAATAATTCATTTCACTGAACTGATGGTTTGCTGAATGTCCTGGGGCACTGCGGGGGCTGTCAATAGGGCTCTTTTCTTTTTTTATGTTTTGGGGTTTTTTTCAGTCCTGTACTTTTAACACAACAGCCCCCGGCGGCCGTGCAGGACTTATGACTCTCCCACGAATTGCAGCAATTCGTTCTGTCTGACCTACAATTACCAATTATCTTTGTAACCTTCCTTGAAGGCAAACACGCTTGCTATAAAAGCATGCTGGCCATCACATTTTTAGATTATTGGCAGCCAGCTTTCCTCTTCATTTCCTTTGTAGGACAGAGCCCGTCACAGCTGTGAACACACCAATATATCAATTACTACTCTTTCCGGCCGACTGCAGGCAAGGGCATCTTTTCCTCTCCTTTCCTCTCCCGAAGCGAGGGGATATCAGGCTGCACTGCCCAGGCAGGACGTTTGGCCCACCCGCTGCTGCGCTTACCCCGAGCCAGGCCTGCGTCTCTCCTGTGCCACAGGCTGTGGCTGCCGGTGGCTGGATGGCCGAGCTGCTCGAAGAAGCAAGCCCTTAGCAGTTAACCTCTTTTGGGTCAAAAAAGGCAAAGTTGACCTCCTATTTGAGATGTTTAAACCAGTGAGGGGTGGAGACCCTCAGCTCACCAGGGACAGCAAGAGGGACGGCACGCCGGCATCCCTGCCTTGGCACTGCCTTTGCACCACTGCATGTTGCAGGGTTGACCTAACAACACATTGCATTGAAGAAAGGGGGTTTGTACTTGAAATCCACACCCTTATTTGATTTGCAGTCATATCTCCTGGCTGAGAAGCCTAAAAGCTGCTCCTGTAGCTCGGGCACAGGCTTCGCTGGCTAGGTGCAGTCACCCAAGCAATGCCAGGGTGGCCAGGGTAGGAGGGTTTATTCCTGGTGGTCGCTACCCTACACTCACCCACCTGAGAACTATTCCTTTTTTTCTGTTGTTTCACTCACAGCGCTTGGGTTTCCAGCTGCCTCTGACAATGAGCTGCCAAATCTTGATCTTGGCTCTCAAATAGCCAGACAGGGACTCCGGAGGCCTGCTGAAGGGTTCAGCATGGATCCAAAGCAACACCCCTACATCAGTCAGCCTGGTGGTTCACATCTCCTTTCCCCACCGCAGGCACATGGTGCACAGGAGTAGGCTTCTCCATGATACAGTCTTCCTCATGCTGGGCAAATGTACCTGACACATATGTAACTGAGCTGCTGGTATGCACCAGAAGAGACAAGAGAAACATTTTATTCCTATATAAAATATATTAATTCGCTAGTTCGTTTACCGGGTTTTCTCTGTAGCCCCTAACGTGCCTGGGACCCAAGGCAAGTATTTATGCAGAGGGATTTGGGCACCTTTGCTTTCACCTCTGTGTGGCTCCACTTACTTGTCAGGTCCTTGCCAGGCAAAAGTTCATTTAACCACCAGGAGGAAAGCATGAAACGACCCACAAAAGGTTTTCCACAAAAGTCAGTCTTCTAAAGGTGAAAATAAAGAGGTTAAGAAATAAGTAGTGAGCACACATCTCTAAATGAAACTTGAACGGCTGCAGACTGGAGGAGCCGAGGCTGCAGCCCTGTGAGCTCAGACCTGGGCCATTGGGAGGACATGGTGGGCTGTGCTGGCTGGTGAGCCAGGCTCCCAGATCCCAGGGTGCTAAGTGCCTTCCCCTTCAGTTGGAAGAACTGATTTACATAGCAAAGAACTTTCCTCAAGGGTGAAACTCTCTCCAGCTAGCAAGAGATGGATGTTCTTAACCTCTTAAGTCCGTGGATGGTTTGGAGAACTGAGGTAGGAATCAAGTATTTTTGATTTTTCTTTTTTTCTTTTTTTTTTAATTATACCTAATTCTCTGTCTCTCCAAGTCTGGGAGCTGGTGCTCCTGCAGCAAGACACCTGTTCTGCTGCGAAGGGCCACCATGGCATGGGCTGGAGGGGCAGAGAGGTGCCTGCTGGCCCAGTCCCCATGTCCCCAGCACCAGTGCTGCCCCAGCATCAGCATCAAACAAAGCATCAAGCGGGCAGGAGACATGCTGCGTTGCTTTTATTGGCAAAGGTGGTACCGTTTTGACAGGTGATAAAGTCCAGGTTTGTATCACATTGATCTGAGAACAGGCAGCCTTAACTTAAACCACCCTCCCGCTGGTTTAACTCACCCTGCTTTGCCCAGTGTGGCACGGCACGGAGGTGGCAATGCGCTGTGTGCCCTTGGGCTTGCACCTCTGCCTTGGTTTTCTTGTTGCACAGTGGAGTCACGGGGCTTGGCTGGGTGGCATCTGTGCTGGGAAAGGAGAAGCACAGTGTTGCACATGGCCCCCAGCCTACGCTTTCCAAGAGGCCAGGTCCAGAAACGTGCACCCACATTTTCCTGCTGAGCCCGACGGGGTTCTGGGTGCCCCCCTGCCTCCCTCCTGGGCCTGAATAAGTGCCACATCTTTTTATTGTAGACAGACATTTACTTCTGTCAGGGCTGATGCCTTGGGTTAATGCAGTAAGCTCCCAGGCCAGGAATGCTGCCCTGGGACACTGAAGCAAAGGAGACCATCTCTGCATTAAAGAAAGGGGTATTTACTTTTTTTTGTAATTTTTCTTTATAATTTTGTTCTTTGCTGGGGTCTTGCTTTCAGACTCTTGATACATTCAGGCTCAGTGTCACACACAAGAAGCAGTTGCATTTCAGTAATAAACAGAGCTTTGTATATAGTTTATGTTTCAGCTGATCATAATTGCACAGCATTTGTGAGCCTTTTGAGATGAAACTTGCTCTAGAAATGCAAGATGTAAATTCCCAGCATTAGCTGGCGCTTCCTAGGCTCAGCAAAGTGACAGTGTATGAATGAATAAATCATAACTGGATTTCAGTGAATAATTCAAACTCTAATTCATTTGGTGAAAAGATCCTCTTTTCCTATTCACAAAACCCCTGTTTGGAGATGGCAGGTTTCTCACTGCTCCTGTACGCGGGTTTTTACCTGCTCAATAGCTTGGTCCTTAGCGGCTTGCAGATTCCCTACCAGTACTGGGAACATGATGTTTGACATTTGGTTTGTGCTGATGAGTTGTCAACAGTCACAGGATTGGGGTTTTTTAATTATTTTATTTTCATAGTTGTCTGGGCACTATTCTGTCAGTCCAAGTGCTATTAACACAGTCTGCTTTGGACTTCACTGGGATGCAGAAGAGACCTTTCCTTGCTGAAAGGGCTCATAAAAACGCTATTGCTCAGTGACAGGCAGGAGATAAACCAGGTCAGATGTTACAAAAATAGTGGTTCTTCCTCTACGGCCACAACAACTGGTTTTCTCTAAAAAAAAACAAAACCAAACCAAAACCAAAGGGAGTCTCGTATGTAAGATGGATTGGGAAGACCTATTTACATTTCATTTTCCTCCATCTTCTCCAGAGTGGGCCCAGGCCAGGCATCTCGCAGGATGTCCCATCTCCGCTGAAGGCACCAGAGATCTGCGGTGGTGCCAGGCTGGGATTTCACCCAAGGGATTCATCAGGTCACACATTTTAAGGGCAAAATGGAGAAGGGAAACTGTGGGGCAGGAAGACTGCAAAAAGGGATACGGGTGAAATGAACTGTAAAGCAGTGGCCAAGGGAGCCATCATGGGTTTTTCCTCAGGATGTTCCAGGTGTATCTGATCAAAAGGAGGAGATGCCAAAGGCATGGAAAAGAAAATGCAGTGGGGAAGTAGCAGCGGCACAGGCACACACAGTGCCCCGTTCCTGCCCATGTCTTCTTGCTTGGGGAAACGCTGTAGATTTGTCAGTCATTCCTCAGTTTATTTGCTCCCAGCTCAAGAGTAAATGTTCGTTGCATTTCCTGACGTTTGCTTGCAGCATCTTTGTTTCTGATCTCTCTCTCTCTTCTTCCCTCCATGCTCGGTGCCCCAGCTGTGCTGGCCCTCTCCCCCGGAGAGGTAAGTCTCTCCAGCTCATTTGGCTGACAGGTAAATGCCGGTGGCCCGGCACTGCCAGCTCCGGTGCTTTGGGGCAGAAGGGTGGGTGGCACCGGGGCCTCCAAACCCAAGCACATGCTCTGACCTCTGAATCCAAGGGGAAGTCATCCCACATTTCGTGCTGGGCTGTCCTGAAGGAAGAAGCTGAGAGAAAGCACAGCAACCTGGGACTCAGATTTAGCCTTGTGTCACTACTGTTGATGACTACATTGATTTATTATTGGCTTTTTACCTTCCCTTTAGGATGAGAGACTGGAGCTGTGGCACAGCAAGGCTTGCAAATGCGATTGCCAAGGAGGTCCTAACTTGGTGTGGTCCAGCAGCACTAACAGCTTGGAATGCATGCCAGGTAATGGGCCAGTGTGCTTTAGCCTTGTTTGTCTGGTGATCTTCAGCAGCTTCCCCCGTTGCACCCTGCAATTGCAGAGGTGGTACCTAATGGTGGTACTTGTTCCAAACACAGGAGCCAGTGGGGCTGGAGGATCTGCACTGGTGGGAGGTAGAGGGTGACCCTGTGCCATCAGGCAGAGGAGTAGCAGTGTGGAGACCATGCCTTGGTCTTGGGAGGTCACCCAGGGTGGCTGATGTCAGCTGGTGCTTTCCTGCCCTGTCCCTACAGCCCCCGGCACTGGTGATCCCAGTAACTGCCTGGGACAGCTATCCCTGTGTGCCTCACTTGCTGTAGGAAACCTTTTGTTCCACCTGGGCTGATTCTCTGTTGTTGCAGTTTAGCTTGAGACATCTCCTCTCCCCAGGGGTCAAGGAAAACAGTTTATTGTTTCTTTGCAGCATATTTTTAAACAGTAAAAGACTGAAATCATGTTTCCTTTAAGTTTTCTCTGGGCTGCCCCTGCCCAGCTCCTTCAGCCGTTCCTCACAGATAATGTTTTATAGGTTTCTGATCAAGTTCTTTCCTTGTTATTCTCTGCAACTGCCACATTTTCCCTGACATGTTACCCCAGCAAAGCTTTATCAGTGCACAGCTGATCCTCAGGTTTAGCTCGTGTGTCCCACAGAAGGTGCCCTCTTGCTCATGCCTCTGTCATGTGGATGTTCAGAGGTGTTCACCCCCTCTGGAGCTGGGTGCTGAATCGGTACCAGCCTCATGCCTACCAGCAACCACCTCTTCTCAGCTCCTGTGAGAGGCTGTGCAACAACTTGGAATGTGTTTTGCCCCTGGGTTTCCCAGGGGAGATACACAGGGGAAACGGTCACCCCAGTGCTCAGTGTTTGGCATGGCTGTCCTGAAGGAGGAGGAGGTTAAATGAGTTACAGAGGAAGAGCTCTGAGTGGAAGCCAGGACAGGGTAGAAAACAAATAAAAATTTGTACTGACAAGAAGATATGACACCACTGGCAAAGCCTGAAGGTATAAGCAAACAGAAATGAGAGGGGAAAAAAACCCCAGGCGTTTCTATCCTGTGCATGTGTTGGACCTGAAGGTTTCCCTTCTACGGTGTGAGGCAGCTGACCACAAGCACAGAGGCTTTCCAGTCATCCTTACGGGGCCACCTGCTTCTCCCAAGCTCACCCTCCATGCACCCTGCTTCTGTGGAGGCAATGTCCACCTGGGGCTTGCCCAGCTTCAGCATTGCCCACAGGCTTCTTTCCGGCCCAGAGAAGATACAAGGAGAGGATTCATCTGCTGTGCATGGGTGGTGTTTCACCTCCCAGGGCAGAGCAGCCCCAGACATCCCCAGTAAAAGGGTCATGGTTTCTCAGGCTTTGTCCTTCCAGTTTCTGCAGCCAGTATCTCCACAGGGCTGTCTGCCCCAGCAGGCATGAAGAGGAAGGAGGCATTTGCTGGAGACGGCTCCTGTGATGCAGAAGAATCACTTACAGGAGCTCCAGAAATAACACTCTCCATCTCTTGTGAGGGTTTCCTCTAGTCTCTTATGAAAGAAACCTACATGCACTATCCCAAACATGATACTGAGCTGGCATGGCCCTGCCCGAGTTCGCTGCTCCCTTTCAAAGGGCTGGCCACCACAACTCTTTTTTGTTGCAGCATCATCACAAAGCGGGGCAGGTCCCTGCAGTCCTTGCATCCTTGCCCAAGTCTCTCTGCATTCAGAAGATGCCTCCCTGCACCTGCACCTCCTGTACCTGTAACTGTATCCCTTTTCACAGAGCTGCAGTAAAGCACATTTTGGACAAATGGAGATACTGCACACTCCAGGTCACCATGTAGGACCTCCCAGCTTCCCACAGCCCTGGTATCATGTGCAGGGAGCAGCATCAGCACACTTATACGCACCGCAGAGCCTTATGGTAATACTGAATCACAGTTGGCCCAGCAGAGATCCAAGACCAACCCCTTGAGAAGTCCTTCTTCTGCATGTTCTCTTGCTGTTAACCTTAACAGTGTACAGTTCTCCATCCAAAGCCTTGCTACAGCTTCATGCCACCCTGCTGTTGCTTACACCAAGGAATCACAGAATCACAGCATGGTTTGTGTTGGAAGGGACGTTTGAAGATCATCTAATCCAACTCCCCTGCTACGGGCAAGGACATCTTTCAGTACACTAAGTTGCTCAAAACACTGTTCAACCTGAGCTTGAACACTCCCAGTGATGAGGCATCAATAACTTCTCTGCACAACCTGTTCCAGTAGCTCACCTCCTCATCATAAAAAATCTCTTTCTTATGTCCAATCTAAACCTACCCTATTTGAGTCTGAAACCCTTGAAAGGGTTGGGAAGAGAAGGAAAGGAGGCATGGCAGGTTTGGTTGATCCATCCGTGGCTGAGGGACACGCGTGAGAGGAGTGGCTCTATGTTTTCTGGCCAGGCTAGGTGTGAGGGGTGCTCTCACACATTAGCATTATGTAGCTGAGTAATGAAGGTATCTTCCTCGACTCATGAAGGCTGTTCTCCTGAATAATGGATGTCACCATATCTCCCAGATGTCTCTCTCCCCAGGCAGGAGGACTTTGCAGTCTCCTCTCCCAGCCCAGCCATGGCGGTGTGGCCCAGTGTTCACGCTGCCTGGGGATGGTTTGCAGAGCAGCTGTGCTGAGACATTGCAGAGCTGTCCCTGGCATGGCTGAAGAGGGGCAGCCAGCCTCTCAACTTCTCCACGAGTTTCTCCAGGTCGGCGGTGATGGCATTAAATGGCTTAGCTGGTTTGGCCAGGCAGGTGCCAGGCATCTGCTTTGTGGGTCCCTGTGTGTGGCACCAGAAGGTGACCTGCTAATTGCATTATGGTTGTGTGGTCTGTGGATTAGTGTTGCTAAAAGTAAAGTTACGTGTTGTTCAAGATAAGCCTGATGAGTAGTAAACACACGAGGCCACCCCAGGCCGGCCACCCTCTTGTTCAGGGGGAGCAAGGGTTTTTAACGCGGTGGAAAAGCACGATGTTTCCGTGCCTGGAGGAAGGCGGGATGGCGGCTATGTGTTTTCATGGGGAAAAACATGTTAATGACGTACCAACTGAGCAAGATATGTTAATGAGATATTGATGCACACGATATCGACCTAGTGGAGCTTGCTAATGAGACATCGATCACGCTGCCACAGTGCTGGGGTGTTGTACCAGGGAGGTCATGGTCACGCTGGACCCTGGGCACCTGCTGATGCTCCCCATGTGTTGGTCATTTTAACACAAGGCATCATGCTGTCGGTCAGGCATGGCTAAGGTGAGGAAACATCCCACCCACGAGTGAAGCTGTGCAGAGCTTCTGTTGCTCCTCTATCACTGAAACCCATGAAATGAACTGCACTAAACTGGAAAGAGTGAGAGAGTTACCCTTAGGGTCACCACGCCTGCTCCACAGGCTGCAAAATCAGAAAATGCTGCCTTTGATATAGATGTTTGCCAGGCAATTCCCATGTGACGCTTGTCACATATTTATGTGCATCTAGATACATAGTGATCTGTCACATAAAAAATGATCGTAACAAAAAAATCCCAAACTAGATCCAAGGAGCATGCAGGCACTCTGCATGGCTTACCTTCAGGAACTCTGTGTGGTGACCCACCATGGAAAGTTTTAATGATGAATGAGTATTTCAGTCCCTAGTGGTCTTGGCAGCCAGCAGGAGTCTTGCTGAACCTCTTGCTATTGCAGGAGACAGCTGTTGGGTCAGATTTGGTAGCCTGAAGATGTGAAGGCAAAAAGTCTCACAAGGAGATAACCAAGCCTTTGGCAGGGCCAGGCATTACGCCTTGCTGGCACCGAAGTACCCACAGATTTTCTACAAGATCATCTCCAGATACAAAGATAATCCTCATAGCAGAAAATGCAGAAGAGCAGAGGTTGCTCGTGGAGGGATGATCAGGGCAGGCTCAGCAAGTTTGCCATGCAGGCACAGCCATGAATCAAGGCAGTGAATGGAGGAGCAGAAGGAGATAAGAGCCAGCATGAAAGGTGGTGTCAGACATTTCTCAAGGACCAGGCAGAGGCTGACAGCCTCTGGATCTGCTTGCGTGTGCTTGCAAGAAGGAAATTCAGACTGCAACATCTGAATAAAACCTTCCCCCCCAAAACGCAGCAGGCAGCAAGATGTAGGGAGTTTGAAAGAGAGAGGAGAGTCAGAAATTCAGATAAAGGAAGAGTTAGAAATGAAGACCCCATGGCCCCTGGGGAACAAATACTGCAGGGGTTGTGGGCCGGGTTTAAGAGCATCCCCAGCATCCTGGCCAGGGAGGACAGGGAGCAGTGAAACCGGGGGGGTGTTGACAACAAGCCTGCAAATGCAACCAGGAAACAAAGTCACTGGTGGCCTTAAGGTAGGGTGGGTTTTCCCTTGTTCTGCAGAGTGCCCCTACCACAAGCCCCTCGGCTTCGAGTCTGGTGCCGTCACCCCTGACCAGATAAGCTGCTCCAACCCTGAGCAGTACACGGGCTGGTACTCCTCCTGGACGGCCAACAAGGCCCGCCTCAACGGCCAGGGCTTTGGGTGAGTACAAAACTGCCTCCCAACGGGGTCCTGTGAGTGGGTGGGTGTGGGGGGGCCGAGGGTCCCCTGGCAACGTGGGGGCAGGAGGGACCCCCAGAAGGTCAGTGGTGGGGGATATAGCGGGGCTGGTGCTGTCCCCCCAGATGCGCGTGGCTCTCCAAGTACCAGGACAATGGGCAGTGGCTGCAGATCGACCTGAAGGAGGTGAAGGTGATCTCGGGGATCCTCACGCAAGGGCGCTGCGATGCTGACGAGTGGATGACCAAGTACAGCGTGCAGTACCGCACGGACGAAAATCTCAACTGGGTTTACTACAAGGACCAGACTGGGAACAACCGGGTCAGTGGACTTTGTGCTTCAGCCACTTGGGAACGGGGCAGGGGGGGACGTCTGGTAACCCGAAAGCATCAGGTCTCAGTGGGGAGGTGCCCCTAGAGGGGAGTCCTGCGGGAGCAGAGTGGATGGGGCCCGGTGTTCACCCCACATCGAGGGGCACCACTGAGGGGGTGTCCGTCCCCATGGTGAGAGTAAGTGCCGTGCTGACCAGCCACAGAAGGATAAAATACATTTTTTATGTTTTCTAATGACAATAGTGGGGTCCAGATTGAGCTGGTCAGGACAGAGGCGTTAGCTGACATCAC
This sequence comes from Psophia crepitans, assembly GCA_013399095.1. Taxonomy (NCBI): domain Eukaryota; kingdom Metazoa; phylum Chordata; class Aves; order Gruiformes; family Psophiidae; genus Psophia; species Psophia crepitans. Next base: position 47,871 of record VWZZ01001058.1, read on the forward strand.
AAGGGGAGCAGCAAATTCATTATAAAAACTTCTTTTGCCGTAAGTCCAGGGCTGGAGCACGATGGTGACGCAGAAAAATCCCTGAGACAAAATCTGCAACCGGTTAAGCCACAAGGCACTGAGCCGTTTGCACGCTGCACTCCTTAGTGGTTGACTTGAAGTGAAAAATTGCACTGGGGGGACCCCACGGCTGTGGCTGTGGTCCTCGTGCAGCCCAGGTGGGCTGGGGGACCCCACAGCTGCTGCCCCCCAGGCACCCGCAGTGTCCATCTGCGCAGAAGGCCCCGTCCCGGCAGGGGAGGCGCTGGTGGCTTTGCTAAAGTGCTGGCTCCTGCAGCCCTGGGGGGATGCTGTGGGTTCCCCAAAAAACAAATCATGGCAGCAGGAGATGTGGCAGTGTGGCCAAGCGGTGGAGAAGGGCCCTCAAATACATTTTTTCTCTATATTTGTGTGTCTTGGAGCCCAGCTCGTGATCTGCAAACAGCTGAGTTCATCTGCCCTAACTCAGAACACAGAGTGCCTTGCTGCGGGGAGGTGAATGAGGTGCAGCAGGGCAGGATTAAGCCCAGCCTAACCACGGGAAGTGGAGGAACAATGGGGGGAAAGTGATGTATGTCAGAAAACCCAGACACAGTGGCACATTTTCTGTGTCCTAGTATTTTTCAAGCCTTTTATTCTGGGGCTCGGGAAGAGGGACCGTCCTCCTCCTCAGCTCTTCACAGGCACCCCAAACTCACGGAGCAGGATTTCCAGCCCCCTAACCACCCACCCACACTTCTCCCCTCAGGTTTTCTACGGCAACTCGGACCGCTCATCCTCGGTGCAGAACCTGCTGCGGCCGCCCATCGTGGCCCGCTACATCCGCCTCATCCCGCTGGGCTGGCACGTGCGCATCGCCATCCGCATGGAGCTCCTCGAGTGCCTGGGCAAGTGCGGCTGAGCACCTGCTTGCCCCGCGCCACCTCCTGGGGCCGATGCGCAGGTGTCTGCCCGTGCAGCTGCCCCACCGTGCCACCGACGCCTGCTGTGGCTGCGGGCCTGCGGTGTAAATGCCCGGCCTGCAAGGGGAAGGGCTGTCTTGAATAAAACGTCCATTCACGTCATGCCTGGTGATAAAGCTGAACCCGGCTGTAAAGCAATGGGTGTTTATGGAGCGCACGTTGGGGAAGGTGGGAGGGTTCACGGCTGCGGCTTTGATCCCATGAGATGTGGTGCTGCTGGCCTGCCCTGGGTGTTAAACTGGGGAAATTGTCATCACGGTGTGCTGTGGAGGCCAGAGTAAATGCAGATGGGTCTGAAGGGAGGGCTTGGGCTCTCTTGGAGAGGGCAGGTCTGTGCTTGACTATTTGGCCTCAAGCCCAGCAGCCCCTACCACCCCACCGGGGCCATGGAGGGCTCTTGTGCTGGGCAGATGTCTCATCCTGCTTTGCCTTGGCCTTGCTAGCTGCTCTAGGGACGTGATTGTCCCAATCTACACTGTGCTGGTGCGGCCTCACCACTGTGGTGCCTCGAGTACTGTGGGCCATTTTGGGCGTCACAGCACAAAAAGGACATGAAGCTATTGGAGAGTGTCCAAAGGAGGGCAACAAAGATGGTGAAGGGTCTAGAGGGGAAGACGTATGAGGAGAGGCTGAAGTCCCTGGGTTTGTTCAGCCTGGAGGAGACTGAGGGGAGACCTCATGGTGGCCTACAGCTTCCTCACGAGGGGGAGCGAAGGGGCAGGCGCTGATCTCCCTTTGATGACCAGCGATAGAACCCAAGGGAACGGCATGAAGCTGCCACAGGGGAAGGTTAGGCTGGAGATTGGGAAAAGGTTCTTCACCATGAGGGTGTTGGGGCACTGGAACAGGCTCCCCAGGGAAGTGGTCACAGCACCGAGCTTGGCTGAGTTCAAGAAATGTCTGGAGAACGCTCTCAGTCATCTGCTCTGATTGGGCTGGTCCTGTGTGGAGCCAGGAGTGGGACTCAATGATCCTTATGGGTCCCTTCCAGTTTGGGATATTCTATGATTCCTCATGCTCCTCCTGCTGCTTTCTGCCATCCCTGAAACAGGGTCAGGGCCAGATCTGGTAGGTCCCCAGTATGAGGGCCCCCACCTGTACCTCACACCTCCAAGTCATCTCATGTCCCCTTGTCTCAGGTCCCCTCTGGCCTGAGCTGCTGTAGCTGTTTTTGAGACAGGCATCAGTGCCTTGTCACCAGGTGGCCACATCCTCTCCATTCCTCTCTTGTTTTGCATTTACGCATCCTGGGGAGCCCAGGGCACTTCGCTTCCCACTGGTGTCTGGGCACAGGAACAGGGACTCTCTCTCATTAACTACTTTGATCTCCATGGCCTGATCCCCAGTTGGTGCTGAGCACCTGAGGAATCTGGGGCATGTGGAGGCTCTGATGGTGCACCCATCTGCCCACGGTGACTGCCTGGGCACTGCATTTCATGTCCCTGCCTCTGCCCAGGAGCCAGTACCCAGCACGTCCCAGGTGGGAACCATGACCCCATAGCTCTCATGTGGAAGGGCCATGGGGGGTTCTGGGACAGCAGCTACTGTTTAGCTTCCCACATGTCTGCAGCAGAAACATGGCAGGCACAGGAGACCTTTTTCTTATTTGTTAACAATCCGTGCATCCATCCCAATGAGTCGCAGTATGGGCACCTGAACTGACTCAGCGGAGAGAGGAGAAGCATGAAGACAACAGCGCGGAGGTGGGCTGTCTGCCTCTCGTGCCCTCTTCTTACTCCTACGGGGAGAGAGACGAATGCTTGGCGTGCAGGGCAGGAGATGAGATGTAGCTAAACCCCAATGAGATGTGACCAATAACATCAGAAAAGCCTTTGGATGCCTGTGCAATTCATCACATTTTATTAATTCGTGAGGGCAGATGTTTCTGCCTAGTTTTATTCCTGTATATAGAGACAAATAATAACTGTGAGGAAAATATGCTCTGCCAAGTCTGAAAGCTTCTGCTCCACTATATGTACAGTATGAAGTCTACAGAGATGTAGAAAAGACCAAGCTCCGCCTGCTGAGATGATTGTTATTTTTTTGCCATCACTCCCTTGCTTCCCCCCCACCCCCAAATGAGTTTTGCATATCTACAAATGGGTCTGGGAACACGTTTTCTTAATAATGAAGGTCCACTGAGCTTGAGGCAATTCCTCCATGCAGCATGGGGTAACAGCCCCCTGGAGGCACTGAACATACCACAACAGGGAGAGAAGGGCTCTCCACCAGCCGTCATAGCTTGTGTTACCAACACTGACACTGAAAGCTGAAGTGTTTCCAGCCCCTGGACATGGCTGCCATCAAGTTAAGACACTGCTCCCCCTGTGTCCTGGGAGACATGGTGACTGGAGTGGAAGGAGGCTCGGTGCTGTTGCATTGCATGACTGAGGAGTGGTGGGCTGGGGTTGGAGGGGTGAAAGGACAGACTTGGCACCAATGAGTATCTATAGCACCCTGAAGCAGTTAAGCTTGACTGTGACCACCCAAAGCCTTGGCTGTGACTGGCCTCTGAAGAGCTCCCATGCACAGTCCAGGGTTTTGCAAGCTGTCTGTTCTGGAAAAGCACTCTGCGGCAAGGGCCAAGAGTTCCTGCGCAATTTGGAAGAGCTCACAAGCTTAATCCATAGCCTGAATGGAGGGACCACACACCACCATGCACCAAGGCACCACGCTAAGTTATGTATCTTCACAGGACTGACCCTACATATAAGATATAATGAAACCTTGGAGGGAGGAAAGACTGTCCAGGTAGAAGGGGCCTGTGCTATCACTCTTCCAGCCTCCAGGCTTCAAAGAAGTAACAGGACCCTTTTTCGAGATTGAATGTGCAGCGATACGTCAGGTGGAACTCACTGGCATACTCTGCATTTCACAGTTCATTTGCTTCTTGCCTCACCCTGTCCTTTGCCTGCAGTTCACCTCTCCAGCTTGAGTGGGAAAGGGACCTACTTCTGGCTTTCATCTACCATGTCAAAATGGTTCCAGCCGATGCCAGAGGTTTTGTTCTGATCCTAGCCAGGTAGCTCGCTTCCTAATCGACCTTTGGAAATTCACTTAACCTCCGCCTCTTATCTAAAAAGAAGGGTGCTGAGAGGCTTAATTAAGTGGTCCTAAAATGCTTTTGGAACTGCACTTGACTTTGGTGACTGCACCTCCATGCAGCATGTTGGAGTAAGTGAGGGAACTGTGCTGAGAAGTCAGACTTGCCCAATCTAAACTCTGTGATAAGAGGCTGCCTCAGGCCTCCAGGCCAGCCACACCATTCGTACATCAACAGCCCCTTTCTCTTAGTGGATCCATGCAAGAATTAACCCTTCTCTGTGGTCAAAGAGAAGAATGCCCACACCCGCTCTGCTCTCTCTGTCCCATGGGGGACCAATGCTGACTACACGGGGACTACCACAGCGAGTTGCTCGACCTCTTCAAGGAGGTGGCCACTGTTTTCTGGAGCCCTGCAGGGAGTGCAGACAGGGGCACCGTGTACCCGATGTCACTACGACCAGATCCTTGAGAGAGTAAGAGCAAAGAGTAAGGCCGAGTCCCCGGAGAGCAAGGTCCCTCACGGAAACAGGCATTTCAAACGCATTTCTGGCTGGGACTGGTGAAATGCCATCCTGGGGGCAGGTGAAGCCAGTAGCTCAGGGCAGCAGTTTACCAGTTTGGGAGGCGCAGCGCAGTTCAGTGAAGGCACCCGTCAGCAGCCTGGTCTCAGCAGCTGTGGCTGCGGCACAACCCACCAGCCAGATCCAGAAGGCTCTGAACAGACTGCAAGTCCTGGCTTCCAGCGACTCTGCTGCTGGAGTGCAGAGGGAAAGAAGGGAGGCGAAGGTAAAGTGGTCTCCAGAGGTCCCTTCCAACCCCTGCCATTCTGTGATTTAAAGTTTTTTCAAAGCTGCACACAATAACAAGAAAAGACACGACCAGGACACATGAAAGAGGAACCCATCAGAAACTGTATCGCTGACACCTGAACGTTTGCCTAGAAGAGTCTCAGCTTATGTGTGGCAATGTTGAAAGGCCAACATGCCACCCAAATGCAGCAAAGACAATTTAAGGGCTGGAATTGTCTTTCAGGGCCTTTTAATTTCTGGGTGGGGACTGGTGGGTCGATACTGCTCCAAAGAAAGAAGAGCAGAGATCGCTGCCCTGGAAGGAAGAAACCTCCCCAACGTCTGCGGCGAGGCTACAGGAATGGTGGGCAACAAAGTGCTTCGGGGCTGCTTGTTCTCCGCTCCTGGGAACCACCAGGCTGGTGGAGAGACACAAGCCGGCTTCTCAGACGGGGAGTTAGCGGGGACCTTGCAGCGACCCGTTGGGGAGAGGAGTCCTGGTGTGGTTCTGGCCCGTGCTGCTCCTCTGAGACGCAGTAACGCCTGGGGAGGCGCTCGGGAGGAGAGGTGTCCGGAATAAGATCAGCCGTTGAGCAATGCCAGTGCTCTAGTGCAAAATCTGCATTTTTATTAAAGACATATTTTGGAAGGCCCATTCAAAAATACATTGTGCTCAGTAAAAATTAACCATTTCCATGCTGATAATTAAGGTTACCACAGGATTATTTTTTTTTTTCTCTTTTAGAATATTTACAGCAACAATAGAAATTGTACAGAAGTTAAGAATGGAATACATGCCCAAAAAAAATCTGGTAAGGTGTACCAACAACATGATACAAAGGGTTGTATACAAACACTTTACAAATGGTTTATTAACTCGCATGAAGTCATCCTTAAATATTCAACACATTTTAAAATCAATTTGTATTCCAGGATTAAAAAGGTTAACACCACATCACATCCCTTCCACAACAGAAAGCATGGTAGATTTAAAAGTTTGTGCGCTTCAGTTTTCTAGTAGCTGTTAAAAAACGTCGGGGAATCTTACCCATAAATTTAGAAGTTTTGAAAGCCTCCCCAGCCTGTTATTTTTGGAATAGCCTGTGCTGGCAGGTTGTGAAAAAAGATCACATTTTTCTAAACCTCATTCTTCCTTCCTTCTCCCAAATGACGCAAATTCAGAATTCAGCATTTCACAGTGGAGATCTAAGCAGTCCTGGAAGTCTTTAGCAGATTAACCAGATTTTAAAATGCCTGCATAGAATTTGCAAAAAAAAATTACGGTTTCATGGAAGATTTTAGCTTATAAACCATAAATATATATATATATGTCACTCATTTTGATTAGACATTTCCTTCAGTAGTACAAGTCTAAGATGTGCACTAGCAAAAAAAAAAAAAGGAAAGTCGAGACAGTTACCTACACTTAAAGTTTTGCCTTGTTACTAAACAGTTAAAAGCTCTGCCATCAGATTTACATGTCAAGAGTTTACACCAAGAGCTTCATATCCTATAGGAAACTTGAATAGCGGCTTCCGTCTTGTGCTATGAACATGCTTTAACGTTGCTAAGGGAAAACTCTACGAAAGCAGTTACTTCACAACGCGTTTCTACGCCTGTACAATGAAGATGCCACCTTGCATTTCTCAGAATGGATCCAGAGAAACAACGCCCTGTGAAAACAGAGAGCCGGTGGAACAAAGCGCCTGGTAGGCAGCGTGTTTTGGTGGGGGCACAATGAGGTAAGGTATCTCACCCAGATGAAATGGAAAATTAAAATGAAGAAAATCCTGAGCAAGTCTAAGGATAGCTGTTTGAATAAAACAGCAAACAGGGTGGAGTAGTAGATAAGGCCTCTAACTCCCTGATAATCTGCACTAGAGAAACAACAAAGAACAAGGCAACTGCAATATTTGAGAACCACAAGGGGAAGGGCGAGGGAAGACTGCAAAGCAGTGCAAAGGATGGCATTGGGATTCCAGAGGGAGAGCTCAGATGGCTTGGAGGTTTCAGAAGTATATCAGATGAAGGCCCATCAAGATTTTATTACTTGGTTGCTAACAGTACCTAGAAGAAGAATCTTTTTATGTGTCTCTTCAAAATTTGGAGTCAATAGTAAGCTCAGAACAAACCAAACCTTGACCACATTCTGCAAGAGAGAGGAGGTAGATTGACTCGCGGAGAAGACACGAGATGTGCAGAGTCACTCTTAGCCTACGTTGCAAATTCCACATTCAGACCCTTGGGCCACGTCTTAAGAGTCGCTTTTGCCCGGCTGCATATTTTGAGTTACATTCTAAAAGAGCCTGAGGAGCAATCTGATTCAGGGGAACGAAAGCATCCAAACAGAGTGGGGCTGGTCCTCTCACACTTCTCATGCTTCTTCCACTCAGTTTGCCAAAAAAGGCCAACTTTTGCACCAAGCAATTGGCTGTATGCAAGATAACAAATAAGCATCTGAGCAGAACTTGGAGCAAGTAATGTTCTGACCTAATCCATCGGATTTACCTACGCTGTCTCATGCAGTAGCTGTTAAGACAGTCCACTGAGAGAACAGATGACCTACCACAGCTTTTCTCTTCCAACTGACAGATCTCTTTGCTTAAATCTCACGAAATTTGCTTCATGCTTGCAAAATGAGAAGTCTTGTTTCAGTACAACATCTGAACCAAGTGATGTGCACAAGCCTTCAGTTGCCTGACGAGCCTGAGCATTGATGCACTTCTGCTGTTTGACCCTTTGAAGAACGGAGCCAACATCTCGAACTTCCAAGCTGTGGTATATTAAAAGGGTTTACTCCAATCGCTCCTTTTTTAATAAAGGCCAGAAGTTAAATGGCTTTTCTCCTCATTCATTACAAACCCAGTTAATGAATGATTAATATCATGATACCATTAGAGAGCGCTGCGTAGGGAAAGGCACCTGTTCTTAAACAGTGTCCTGATTTGAAGGTCATTTAAAAATGGTTAAATAGGGCACATCACATTTCCAATCAACTTCTGCCACGCTCCTATCTTATTTGGAACTGTGGGCTTACTCATGTGAACAGCAGCCCAGATGCATGGTTTATGACATAACCCCATTGATAGATGTATCATGTATGCTAGCTGGAATGGGAAAAATAAACATTCATTGCCACCCCACATTTGCAGTATATTATATATGGCTATCCTTTTCATACTCTGCGTGTCACTGGGATTCAATTATTCTCCCAGCTCTACTCTGGCAGTGTTCGACATCTACAGAATTAACTACAAGCGGGTATTTTTGAAGCACATCTCACTACCACATCATTGTAAGACAAGACAAAAATGGAAACGTGAAGAAGAACCCCAAACGTTTCTTGAGCATGGCTCCTCTCACAAGCGGCTGGGTTTTGCCTTCGCTCAATAGATCACAACAGTGCTTTCAGAGCTGTATCGTCGGTGTCCCCCTTCTTATGAGGGAGGTCTGCTGCACCAACTTGTTAAGAAGTCATAGCTTTTTCTGGGTGAACACAGGAGTCTACTCAGCTAATAGCTACAGCAGCTTTTGAAGAAGAGAAGAAAAGGTTGGGGTGTAGCTTTTGACACTAGTAAGACTCAGCTATGAAGAGACCTGACTGCAATGACAAGGACCGGCCAAAAGCCTATCACAGGACACTGCTTCGTGAAGAATCACTCTGGCTCTGCTCCCGGAAACAAGTTGGTCTAGGGGAGAGAAAGGTGACAAGCCTAAGGACCACCTGAGGGAGTCTCGTGAGCTTGGACTTTGGAAGCCTGCTTTAACATTGATCTAGAAGAGCGAGTACCTGTAACTAGAATGGCGTCAGGCCCCACACATGGAGGCAAGTCTGACTCAGTATCAGAAATCAAAGCTTGGTGTCAGTCCCAAGCCCCGTGGGACGGGGAATGTTTTAGGAAGAAGAGACCAAATCTGGGACCGCTGACTTCCTGCCAAGAACTCTACCCGGTGCTCCATGCTGGCGACCTCTCAGAGGAGCAATGAATCTTGGACTGCGATAAATGGAGCAAGAAGCATTAAGTAGCTCTAAGGGACTGTTCTCTGTGGTCAGGTGTGTTAAAAAAAAATCATGTTCTAGGTTAATACATTTACATGGCAGTTTAAAAGGACAGCTTAAACATATATACAATTTCAGGTACAATGAGCTTAAGGTGCTTCTTTTTCAGTTAAAAAGAGCTCAAGAGCTATAGTAAAAACATACAGACAAGTTTAGGCAGCTTGAGTTCTGCAAAATGACTATAATTCATTTCTGAAAGTTAGTTTCTTTTCTGTTCACATCATTAATGATGCCATCAGGCAAAACAGTTTGCCGAAGAATAAAATGCAGTTTAACTAAGATACTTCATACTAAGTAAATCTACAGAACGTGTAGCACAAGACTCACAGACCCGTGAAGAGGAAAGCTCACACTTAGAAAGTTGTTTGCTCTGTAATTCTCTTCTCCTTTATTGAGCCAGCAAATCTCAGTCACTGTAAGAAGACTCCTTCGGAAGCCTTGGCAAAATTACATTAGCAATACTCTAAATATTGGGAAGCTAGACCAGGTTAAAAATACACAATTTATCCCAGCACCTGCTGGCCGAGCTGCTGGAAGTTCTTTCCAACAGAAGGAAGAAAATACTACATACGTTCAACACAATTTAGTATTCAACTGAAATCTACTACAGTTTGTTGAATGCAAGAAGAAAATGCAGTATGAAGTAGCAACAACTTTCTGTAAATATGGGCCACCAAATATTTGAACATTCCCTGGGTCACCCTTGAAGCTTCACTAACTACTTTAAACAGCTATATGTACAGTCAGAGATTACTCTGATTTAATTTAATGGGTACTGAGAAAAAAAAAAAACCAAATCCTTTGGAAACATTTTCGCTTGCTAGAAATCAGAACAGCCACCTACAGCCCAGAATCACCATCCGCAGCACGAAGCTCTTACCAGCAAGCTCAGAGTCTCACAGCGGCGAAAGGACGCCTACCCACAAAGTACAGAAGAGTCTAGTCTGAACGCTCCCTCGGAGACGTTCAAATCGTACTGCTTAGAGCCCCACTCTCGCACACTGCTTTTGTGAGGGATTTCAGCGGCATCAGCCCATGTCAAAGCAGAGAACAGGACTAACCTGGCTGCGACCAACCGGTGCATCCAAGAGAGACTGCTAAGCTACGCTGCTGAACTCTGACGGCGACGACCGGTAAATACTGCAATGTCTTTCCTGGATACCCACTGAACTTCTCAAGAACTGAATATCCTTTCATGTCTACTGTATTTATATAGGCTATATATATGATATATCAACACAGCATATATCATATATATCTAGCTATCACATATCAGATATATCTATAGAAAGTCACATGCACATTTCTTGCAGGCAATTGACAAAGAAAGAATTCTTATTTTGTAATTTTTCAAATTTACGAGACTGACTTCTTGCCCTGGACAAACCTGATGCAACACCCTTCCCACACCGCACTTTCAGACAAATACCCTCAGAGCAGCGGTGCCAAATCTGTTGTTGTTACAGCTTTGGTATGACTTGAGAGGTACCGAACAGCACGTTCAGTTTGCATTGTTTCTCTCGTGCGATAGCTGAGCTCTTACTGCCTGGCTGCTTCCGTGAACTACGTCTATGGCTAAATCATCGCATTTACATTCAGGTTAATCTCTTTTTTGGGAAAGACAACGTATTTGCAAGTACAAGTGTCTCACGAGGACAGCATCTAGAAAACGAACTATGCTGCAGAGGAATGAGGGAGCTGAACTAACGTGTTTAGAAAGGAAAGATTGTATTGTTCTGACACTACAGGCCTGACTCTCCTCTTATTGCACAAGGTTTAGACTGGCATAACCCTTTCGACTCCTACTGGCTCACCTTTGATTTAGTTTACCGGCAGCAACAGAGGAATCAGGTGGTGTATTTGCTACACTCGACATCCAACAACGTAAGGGCAGTTTTAACAACGTCGTACAGGAGACTGGAACCTAAGAGCTAGTATTTTGCTGAGACTGGTAACTGAACTGTGTACGGGAATATTCGGATAGTAAGACCTAAGGAGAAACTAAGCTGCACGGCAACCTTCTCCCTCCACATCCAACTATCAGTTTCATAGCTTGAAATACATCCTGAAATAGAATAAAAAGTGCAAGAGTAGTTTAAATTTAAATACAGTGTTTACCTTATTAGCTAATAGATTGCTAAACAAGATGTAAAATACACATATGCATAAAAGCTTATACCATGATCTGCAGTGCCATGCTATGCGTTAAGTGTCAAAGTCTGGCATTTTGCTTGCAACTCATGCTATGTTTCTTTGGTTTTCACCCCTGCTGTTAAGTGGGAGAGCACCTGCTTTAGCCTGGAGTCACGGGGCACTTTATCTCTTTAGAGGAAACAGAAATTTGGTACTGGGGCTCTGCGCTCTTGATGCAGATGCAGAAATCCCGTTGATATTACCAGGGAAGCTAAGGACACAGGGGAGAACATACCACACTTAGACTACTGTACAGTTTGGCAGTCTCTTACACTTAGCCAATACTTCCAACAAAACAGCCCATAATAAAGCTTGGAATTGAATGCTGTTTTTTGTTCGTTACCAGTAACGCCTCTAATACCGGGCTCTCACAGCTGAGCAAGATTCATACTGTTACAGTCGCGTTTATATCCACATTCAACTTCCTTTTATTAGAAGTATAATACTGCACTTTATATCACAAATGTATAAAAATATGGCAGATAGTGTCATAACAATACTTTTCTTTTAAATGAGTATATTTAAAAAACAGACAGTTATTTTCCATTTATATATATATTTATATATAGAATAAAATACTCCTGATGCAATATATAAATGTTACTGTTAGTTTTTTATAGAAACTACTGTAGCTGTTGCACTGCTTCACAATGTTTCAAACAGCTCAAAATAACTTTACATTATAACAGAAAAGATATGATTATAACAGTACGATATTAGGTCATCATAAATAAATATTACAAATCCTATCAAATATGGAAGTTTAAAAAACAAATTTAAGACATACAATTTAACTTTAAACCCTTGTCAGAGACACACTTTCATCACATAAACCCCACTGTTTTAACTAGGCAGCAAAAAACGTCGTAAGGGCATAGGTCTAGACATGGATGTTTTCACCCTTATAAGCGCCAATACATACCAGAAGTCTCCCAGCTTTCAGACAGAGGTGTGCACTAAGCTGGAATGTAAATGAGAGAAAACGGCAATGCGGCTTTCTCCCCGACCGGCACACTCTGCCTGGCATCCCGCGACATTCCTGATGACTGGTAATTCATCATTCAACTCGGTTTACTGTATAGTCCCTGACTCTCACTGTGGCGCCGAACGGCGTAGCTCCACACGGACATATTGCACACCTTTATAAAGCTGAAAACGCAGTCTTACCATCACCAGAACCACCACCACTCCCCTACGCTGATCTCCACCCGAACCGGCCTGTCTCCTGGAGTGCAATTACAAGGCTGTCTCTTTCAAATCGTTCAGATTTGGCATTCGCGACCGGTTTGTTCGGTTGTACGTGTGCCCGTTCTGTCCGCTCTTGGAAGGCAGCTGGTCGGAGTAGGGAGGCCCCTCGCTCGCGCCCCTGTTCACCGGCGAGACGTGCCAGGAAGGCTCCAGCTGGCTCGGTAGCTGCAGCGTCGGCCTGCTTTTCGGCTGCGGCTCTTGCCGCACGTTGCTGCTGCCGCTGCCGGAGCTTTGACTCATGGGGTGGATTCGCACCTCGGAGAAAGAAGCTTTGGCCGGCTGACTTGGTAAGGGCTGGAAGCGAGGCTCAGCAGGGACAGGATGGTTGGAAGAGGAGAGGTGCAAGAGCTTTCGAAGAGATTTTAATGGCTGGCTCTGAAAGACACATGGACAAGCACCTGACCTTCTGCTCTCCATCACATCAGACTTCCTACAACAAAACTGCCATATCCTCCGCTGAACGCCTTGAACTTCACAGGACTTCTTCACTTTTAATTTGTAGTCATTTGGAATATTTCATTCCAAGCTATGACTACATACCTGAGAGAACGTCTTCCCATTAAGATTCAATCTATTAGCTACCCGAAAAGATGGAACCTTTTCTACAGCAGAAAAAAGAATTGTTCCTATCAATTATTTTAACCTTGTTTTCCATGAAAACGGAGGCAGAGACAATTGCATTAGCTGCCCATCTGTCACTACTCCTGCTATTAACTTTAGAACCTCAGCCACATTTTATGAGGCGAAGGTATCAGAAATACAAAGTTCCTAAAAATTTTGTGAACATGAATTAGGGGGTAGAGAGAGCCTTGAGTAATCATCTTTGCTGAAGTAAGGGCTGGCAGAACTCAGCAGTTTGCTGTTTGGCTTGCTGGCAGCTGGGTGATCAGCTGCTCTAGTCCCTCACAGCTTCTTTAACTGGTGAGCAGGTTGAAGGGAAGTGGAGGCATGGGGTTACTGAAATGGGTAGCAAGAGCCTGGGGAAGCCCAAGCACGCAAAGCGGTATGCAAACAGACTCATTAAATTCCACAGCTCACAGAGCAACTTGCTTCTCCAAACACTGCACCTGCGACGAACCTGCTTCAATTTTCAATGCTGTAACGGCGACAGAGCACGGCACTGGAGCTCCCTCCCAAACCTTGCCCCCCACCGGCTGGTTTTAGAACTGGAGAGAACCCAGTTGCCTTACTGCAGTGCTATGCTCCAGTAACACAGCCCGCTTAAACCGCAGTCTGCGCCAGTTGTGGCACAGCCGCACCGTAACATGGGCGCGATGCTCTGGTGACCCCACCGAGCATCAAACCATGTCAAGTAGCAGCGCGCCCTTGGGATGCGCCATTCCTTGCAGAGCTGACTTGAGGGCTCTTCTACAGCCCTGCACAGCTACCGCAGCCGTGCACCGCAGCGCTGCTTGCCTCTAACACAAAAACGCAACCAGTATTTCGCAAGGCTCAAACACTGACACGGACATTTAGTCTCTCTTCTTCTCCTTTTCATTCAGGTCTAGATTTTCAAAGAATTCCGCAGGACTGCGTGATTTTTTTACAATGAGCGGGGAATGGGGAGGTTGGGAAATAACGTCAAGTGCAATTTTTCTGTTCACCAGAGGAAAAGCTGTCAAGATACGTCAGTGATGTTAAAATACAGGGAATTGATAATGCCACTTACATGAGGCTGGATTTCTGTCATCTTCTCAGGATGCCAATCCTTCTGCCTGCTGCTCTGGTGATTAGAAGAATGAATGGCTTTCTGTAATGCCAAGAGATCCTGACCATCACTGCTAGGCATCTGCAACAAAATAGTCAATACGGGTTTCCTAATATATTAAGAATAGCTGGAAATCATTTCCCCCAGTTAATTACAGAACGCAAGTGAAGCCCATTACTGCAGCAGAATTGCAATGACCTTTCAATATTTTTCCCCACAGTAAGAGCAAGTGGCTGTGGATATCATGCAGATTTGCTACACCCTTAGCCCTTCAAGCGTTCGCATGCTGTTAGTCTTATTTGCTGTAAGAGAGAGCAGTTAAACAAGGCTTCCAAAAACAAATTAAAAAAAAAAATCGTTGAGCCTCATCTTCATTTAAAAAGCATTCCATACTGCAGTTAAGACCATGGATCAGTTCTATAAATTTGTTCCTGAGGGAAGCAGACCAAAATCTCTCTAAACTGATGTCTGGCTGATTTTGCCATCACAAAACCAAGAGCTTTTCCTTTCCTCCACAAATATCCCAAAGTAAAGCAAAAATCCCCAACCTTCCCCCTCCCAAAAAAAACTCAAGCTGAAAATTCAACAAAATTTATGGCAGAAGGATAATTTAAAACGTGTATGTAGAGTTTTATCTCATTTCAAGAATTCTAAGCAAAAAAAGGACCCTTAAAATTTAACCTATTTTTAGTGCAAGCTGTCTTTTATCATGAACAATCAGGACAAACAAAAATACAGCTGAGGCATGAACTAAGATTTAGTTGCAGATAATCTGTTGTTAATATTCAGTTAATTAAATTTATATACAAGGGAGCAGTTTGCATAAAAAAAATGTATTTCCAATATAGCTATAAACCAAACCAGGTTATTTTTTTCCTGATTGAAACAGAATAAGACAGTTTAATTTTAAACATAGATGATTTCACAACTATTTTTTCCTCTAGTCTTAGTCCCAGGGCGCTCTCACTCTGGAGCTGTGTATGTTATATTTTCAGTATATCAAATATTTAAAAAAAAAAATTTTAGGCTCAACCTATTTTAACAAAACTGCCAATTTTACTTAAATTTATTGAACTGGCCCAGGATACTTAACTGGCATGAAGAGAAAGTGATCCCATGAAAATAAAACACATGCTGCTGTAAGTCAGTAAAACAAGTTTACTGGAGCATTTTACAGTGCTACTGTACTTAAAAATTAATACCATGGGTAGAGTGACTACAGGAAGCTTTTTCAAAGAAGTACTATGCTTTAAATTATTCTTTGAATTAAAAAGAGGAAAGAGGGATTTCTTGATGCTTGGATTCTCCCCGTTGGTTGAGTCTGTCTGCAATATAAGATACAAAAACTAAATGCATAGTATTTCAATTTAAGAGATCTGTCCTTACTATATATTTTTTCTTTTTTTTTCTTTTTTCTCTCTTTTTTTTTTTTTAATTCCAACAATCTATGGTATCAATCCTATAATTTGCTTTTGGAAAATACAATAGTGATTGAGTGAAAAAAAGCATATGGAACAAATTCAAGAAACTCAGTGCACATAAAGCATGTAAAAAGAGATCAGTACCCCTATTCTTATATCCATGGCCATTAGAATGCAGGGTGCGTTTCGAAGCCTCATCTGGTAAGTCTTGTTGACTTTACTGAGCTTTGGATCAAATCCTGTAGTTCTGGCAATCATTTGTTACTTATGATAATGACCTAAAGCGGTACGACATTTCTTATTTTTTTATAAATAAAATATCAAAGATACACTAACAATAATAGCAATCAGTTTCAGAATGAGCAGTTGATAGCTACCTCTAGAAGAAATAACAGTATTCTATTTTTAACTTGTAAAAAGAGCTAGTGCTCCAAGATGAATTATTTCAGTTCTGACAAAAATATGCCTTCAACACCTTCATGCAGAACTGCAAGGGCACCGGCTGTTTTAATTTCCGTAATACAGCCAAGGAGCATACCGACGGATGCACAAGCAACAAGCAGAACTGTTAAGTACTACTATTTTGAATGGGACTGTTTCTCCCCTGGTCAGGTCCGAACATGCACAGGACACGTATGCTGTGCGTGGCATTATTTTGCATACTGAAAGAAAACTTTGTAATACAATATAATGATTATACGACTAAAGAGAACGATGGGTGCACTACCAAAAGCGAGGGTAGCTTTCTCAGCTTCTAAATTCCATCCAAGTTAGTGAAAGACAGAGTCACTAATGAGCACAGCTTCTTTAGGAACTTTATGGTCAGAAGAATTTCCTGTTTGAAGTTCAGTAAATCAAAAAGGAATCAAAGCAGCACTAGGAGAAATGCTCACCTGCAACTGGTTTTTCCAAAGCACATGATTTCTTCAGACCCATAGCTTGCAATATGTGCCAAAATCTGCAAGACTCGGGCTCCTCTGAAGATCGTGCCTATCGACACTGTGCACAACCCTCATGGATATCAAATTGTTTGGTGGCAGATGACAGAAAAAACTGTGACTCTAGCAATCCTCAAAACCTTTTGCGGCTTTACTAAAAGATTCCAAACAAGATGAAAAGCAGAATGGGTAAGAACAGCTCTGCAAGCCAATATTGCAAGAAATTCCCGGAGCCGGCAGTAACAGTTATTATCCCATGAGGAACCAGACCTGGAGAACTCTAGGGAGAATGATTAATGGGAATGACTCTGCAGGAGGAGGTGTCAGGGATTGGGATCAGTTCTGGGCTGTTAGAGATTTTGACAAAGACATTATTCAGAAGATGTCTTCAATCAAATTTCAGATACCTTTTATGACTCTTATGACAACCACCAGCAAAATGGGACTTGCCAAAGAGTATCAGAAGTAAATAGTAGTTGGAAGATGGGATATTATCAGCCTCTTAAACTCTAATTCTCTGACATGCGTCTCAGCATTGTGACAGTTCTACGGTCTAGTTTGTTATTTGCTGCAGAAAGCCTGTGTCAGAGCAAACAAGTGGAGATACATACTTTTAGGACTCTTAAGAATTCTAAGCCTCAGAAAAAAACTTGGGTAGTAACAAAGTGTATGTTAGATTTTTAATACTAATTCACAGAAATCATTATTCATGTAGATGAAGAGCTAGTATTACAGTGCTGTTAACAGCTTTCACTACTGAAGTCAAACTTGGTGCTGAACTGAAGGTAATAATTTTTGTTTGTGCTGGAAGATCCTAATGAACATCCCAGTGTTTGTTAGGTAGGTTGTCCTCAACTAACAGACGAAGAAGAACAAAGAATGGTGCCTGAACGAGGCACTTGTGCACACGTCAGCAGGTACAGTCTGTCCCTAGGTATCATCCTGTTGAACAGCTCTAAGTAGAAACCAGAAGAGGTTTTTCAGTCTCTGGCTGGGTCCAAAAATCAAGTTGATGTCGGCAAATTTCTAGCTGAAGACGTCAAGAGTTTTGTCACTATCTTATTTCAACACCTTATTCATCTCCCTGTAAGATACTAGCTTTAACTAGCCAACGTAATTTTCCCTCATGCAAAAGCTCTCTCTCCCCGCCTCCATCCCTCTCCTTAAGACTGAGAAGAAACAGGAGTAAGGATTATGTATAACTCTGGCCTGCCTTGTAATAAGTGATGCTTTTGGTAGACACAGATAAAGGTGCTTGTAATTCAGATGTTTTGGAAAGTGTTGGATTTTGAGATACAGCACAAGTCAGTCTGTATTTCCTTCACACAGCTTAATCTGGAAGCAGTTGATACACCATCTATCAGCTGGGCTTTTAAAGTGTTCCTTGCTACCATGATGGACTGGCTGAAAACAGAGCAGACTAGAAAAATGCAAATTTAACACCTTTTTTTTTTTCTTTTTTTTTTTAAATGCATCACTGGAACCAATGGCCTTAGGTATGCTACCCTTTCATGGACATTTTGATATGAAATTATGCCAGAGTTATAATCTAGACATTTTGTTCAGTTGTGTAATGCAAATGATTCCATTTGAACCAGGTATAGGTTTCATCAGGATGAACAAGTTCAGAAGGAGAAGTAGATACCACTGCTCTAAAACCTGCCCAGCAGGAAGGCAAGGTGAATTTTTGACTGCTAATACACACACGCACATTTCATACAATTCAAAGAAACAACAAAAGAAGCCTGATAATCACTCCTCTTCCCCAATTTTCAACAGATCAGGTCTCCACCAACATTCAGAGTCGTATCACCTCCCTCTACGACAAGAGATGCAGTTTGATTTAGTTACTCCTCTTTGCCCTCTGGTACTATTTTCTTCGGAAACCAATTTCACTGTAAGAAGGGAGTGTGATTTACTCCTTTCTGAGAACTTTCAAAACTCTTACTGTAGTTGCACTTACAGAAACATTGCAGCTTGATATGTAAATGGCATCAAGTTCTTAAAACAAAACACAATGCAGAATGTAGGGAATTAAAGTAAGCTCCTCCAAAAAGCAAGGCACACATTACTGTTGGAGATGATGGATGATCCCTCTGCTAGATAAAACATAGTTTGATTTTCAGATTCCAGATCAAGTCTGAAATTTATTTTCTTATTTTTACACTGAGAGCATCTGACGCAATACCAATATCAAATAAGGAAGTACTGTTACTAACAGGTTAACAATAAAGTTGGGTAGAATCCTTAGTTTTCCTACCCAGATCTCATTACACAAGAAAATGCAATGTAAGAATGAAGCACACATAAAAGAACGAGTAACAGAGAAGGACAAACGTTTATTCATGAAACTGTTTTGCACGTAAGATTTAGTAACATACTACTACATTAATAAAAAAATATTGAAACGTTCAGAAGTTCTGCTTCTGGTGGCCTGTTTGAAAACAGCAAGACCACACTTGTACTAGCCATAATTTAAGATAAAGTACTTGCGGTTTTAAAATTTCGTAAAACAGACTGTAATGGACAAAATGAAATTTTAAATATTTTATTGTTTCCAGAACTGTCATCTGAGAATGAGATGTCATTTAAGTTACTTCAGTTCTTAGGGAGATTTTCATTATAAACTTTGTAAAATGTCAATATACCACTGCTCCCTGATAAAAGAAAGTTCTTTCATGCTCCCAAAAACTAGATCAAGATGTAAAAACGTATAAAAGACACCACAGGCTTATACCAAATAACGACAGCCACAACCACTTCCCTCAGCAAAACATGAAACGTGAAGAATGGTTAAGACACATCACCCTTTTTCCTGCCATGGGGTGCAGCAAGAAGACAGAGGCTGTTATCAAGACACTGTCATAAAAAAATACTAGAAAGAATTCTCATTTATCACAGTTTGATCTCCTCCTCACGGGTGTCTGCAATTATTCAAGCTCTGAGGACACACAATAATGCATTTGCTATAGTTGGAATGGTATCACCATATCCTGCAAAAGAATTTGCTGCAACATCAGTTTAAAACTGGCAACAAAACTGGTTCTCAAAGGGTCTGAATGAAAACAAAGATGCACGGGACTAGTGGGTGAAGAAATATTTGAAAAGGCAGATAAATAAACCCTGAACAGGGAAAGAATTTGACTTTCATATAGTGAAGAGAGAAAATAGAAGAACAAATAGATACATGAGGGCAGGATCACAAATCATACAAAGCTACTGTGCTAATCTAACATATTACAATGATATTTTCTTTTAGAAATACCGTATACTTACGGTTTGAGATTTCTTCTTTTTCTTTTTTATTGCCCTGAAAAAACCTTGCTTTTCTTTCTCCTTGAGCTGTTCTGAGTGACTGTTAAGATTTTCAGGACTTTTCCTAAACATGAAATAAGGTATTGTAAGAGAGATTTTATTTTGATATTATATAAATTCTGTGTAATAATGAGATCTTATGCCAAAGAATGCAAACTATTGATTAAAGCAAAAAGATACTTAATGTTTTAGCATTCATTGGTTCAAGGGTTACTATACAAATACCAGAAAAATAGTCTTATTAAATGGGATAGGAGGAACACAGTGTTAGGGTAAAATGTTTAGCTCAAACCAGTGAATAGTTATTTAGGGAAAAAGGAAAGCATGCATGTCTCTTTTTTTTCTTTTTCTTTTTTTTTTTTTAAGCCAGAATTTAATATTCAAACCAAAATATCATACACGAGATCTTTTAGAAAAATGAAAATCATATCTGAGAGAACATACAAATGGTGCTGAGGTATAAAAGCACAGGTCCAGTTTGTCCATTGCTTGCTGGAGAGCCAGGAGTTGCAAAGTTCACCAGAGAGAACCAATTTCAATCAAACTTCCTGACCTTTGCTGACATGGTTCCAAATTTATCACCGGGGAAGCTGGGGATCTACTGTTGTCCATTTCAACTTAAAAACTTCAGTTAGTTTGTTATACGTGGGTGAGACAGTGCTGGCAAAAGAAGATGACCCGGAAGTGGAACAGGTGACTTGCCTGAAGATTAAATTTCCACCGTTTAACTTGTCTACACAGCTGAATTAACTACAGCTGATAAATAGCACGTTACTTTAAGTATACAGAGTAAATTATGCATGTAGTGATGGGGGTAAAAAGTTTACGTAGGACACAGATGAGACATAACTGAATACAGTTCTAGTGCCCTCCAAAACAGTTTGAAAATTGGAAACGGTGCAGGACAGTGTCACAGAAATAATTTCGGAGCTAGCAAGAGTGGCCTACAGTAAGAGTCAGAGATTTCAGTCTCTTTAGTATGTTAAAAAACACAGCCAAACCAGCCCCAACATTTAGTTTCCTTGATTGCGGCGCACGAGTACTTATCCAGGAAGAAAGTACAGAGTACTGGAGGGGTCTTTAAAGTAAAGGGCAAAGACATAACAAGAACAAGTACGTGGATGATGAAGCCAGAGAATTGCTATTAGAAATAAGGCACTGGTTTTAACAGTGACACTCACTAAGCGCCAGAACAAACTCCTTAGTGAATCAATGGACTTCCCATCTTTGACATTTCAAATCAGGACTGCATAGCTCTTCTGGGAGATACGTATTAGTCAGGTATGCTACCGGGCCTGGACCCCAGTGAAAGGATGATATTTATTGGCAACTAACATACAGAAAACCATGCTGGGTGATTTAATAGTCTGTTTTTACTCTTAAGTTGTATGAAATCAAAAACGACATCACGCCATTGTCTTCATGGAAAACCTGCAGGAAAGCCACAGTTCTAAGGGCTCTGCATGACAAACAGAAACAGCTTTTCTTGGAGTAACTGTAATGTAGCAACACTTCGTTGTCTGCTATAGTTATCTTTGGCTTCTAATTCTGGCTTTAAATGCCATGCTATCAGCTGATGATTCAGCTGCTACTACATGCCAAACTGACTTTTTTTTCTAAGCAAATGTGAAGCACATAATTGGGTTAGGAATCACTGGAGTCATCCTCCTTATTGATAAGAGTATCTTCACTCTGCAAGGTGGTTTCATCAATTCCTCCAGTTCTACACAAAACCATCTTGAGCTCAAAATGCTACCTGGTTCTAAATAGAAACACATACAGTGTTTAAATGGTGTAATGAAATGCAATTGTTGAGTAAGAGAAGGGGCTTTCTTAGAGAAAAGATTCAGAGGCAGAGAGGACGGTGGACATTTTCCTGATTTAGATTTTTGGAACGTACATCTAGATCCAGGAAACACATTCAGATCCACAACAACATAAATTTAACGTGAAAATTACAATTCTACAGGAAAAATCTCTAGTTTAATATAATTACTAGATTTGTAACACATATTTTAAACACACTGGGTTGCTAAGGATTCCTGTTTCTGTCACGTCCCTGTATCTGGTACCACTGCGTAACAGCAGTACAGCAGTCTTGTATTATGCAATTAAAGCACCACAGAGAAAACCCAAGAGTAGAGACTACTGACAGCTTTACAGGTTCGGTGAACTCACGAGACTGACTTAACACAGACAAAACAACTACTGAATTATTCACTAAAGGATTTTTACTTAATCTGTGAGAAAAATTGGATGGAAGCATTCACACCAAGTATCCTGCTTGTACTCTGAAAGTCACGTGAATGGGGCCGAAAATCTTCTGAGCCTCTCCCCAAAGGCGCTACCGTGCTCCCGTATCTGCAAACACACCCCAAACCACAGCCCCAGTACAAATTGCCAACCCAGCGACTACGCTGTCTGCTCAGGAACCAGTGTCAGATCATGCAGCAGTCCCCATGCGGTTACTCTACATTGTCCTTTAAAAGTTGTCAATGTCTGCTCATGCTGCTTCTGTTCTGAAGTCTGTTCCAAAACGGAGATGCTGTATTTCTAAAGGTGAATTTAATCTTCAGAATAAAGCTTGGGACAATTTTTGCCATACTGTAAGACAGGTTCCCTCGAGTGTGGCTCTTTACTTTGGCCCAGTGAACCTGGGCGAGAAAACTGCTCCCTACAGCAGATATGCAGAGAGGAGAGAAGTGAAATCCTGTACCATCATTTCCTCTTTATGACTACAGTGACCAGGCGGAGAAGGAAAATAAGAAGCTGAGAACTTTGCTCATTTCAGTTGCTGCTTACCCAAAAGCCAGTGGTTTTACACCGACTGGTTTAGGTCATTAACTCCTATGACTCACATTGCAGTACAGTTGTCTGAAAAAGCACTGACCTTGAAAAGCAACTGCTTCAAAACACATGCTCATTATGTGAGGAGAGTGAACATATATAGCATTATAGCAGGAAGCTTCAACACCAGGATTTTGTACTGAGTAAAAATAGAGCAGAACATTTTGATCGATGAGATGAAACACTGGGATATTTTAGGCATCCCAAAAGATGATTTTCAGACAATGTACAGTACAAGAAAAATTAGGATTATCAGAAAAAAATCTGTATGGTATAGTCACTCAGCACTAAACTCTTACAGTAGGACTGCAAGTATCTTGGTATTTTGCATAAAGCTTCAGCTCTTGAAAGCAAACAGTTGCACCGGAATCTGCTACGCAGCGTCTCTTTTACTAGCGAGTAAGTCTAGCTCTAGAGAAAAGCCTCCACTCGGAGAGCTCACCCTGAAGCATCAAACCAATGGCAAAACATGCTGTTCTTCGTTATTTTATCTTTGTGTCCCTTTTGCATGCTTAGGACATAGAAGGTAGGTCACATTGGTTATTCTGGTCTGGGACAATTAGAAAAGACATAGATGTAAACTGAAATTCTGTGATTATCACTAGTGTTGATTGCCCCCAGGCAGGAAAGACATCCAACTTCATAGAGGTACAACGAGGTGTAGCAGCAAACACGCATGGGGCCAGCAAGCTGATGCACTCTAATATTAACTAAACTGAATCGGCATGAAGCATGGTGCACTCGTGCTGCCACACAGAGATTCGTTCTTTTTGCATTCGGCTCTTTTAGGGAGGCACTTCCTCATGCTTGTTTCAGTTATTCTTCAGCAGCCCTGATCTCAGCAGGCAGCCCGGCTCGGAAATCCTCTTCAACTGCCAGCATGCTACTCCCTTCACTGAAGAGCTCACAATTACACGAGTAAGGATTTTGGTCTAATGGAGGAGTTGCTGCAATGTGTGAAGTTTTCTTCAGAAGATAAACGAACAAACACTGATTCTCCTAGTTAGCTTTTGGTTTTGCTTAAAGTAAAACCTTTGGCAGTTACAGAGCTACCATAAACGAAGGCAAGAAAATGTCAAAACTAGTAAAGCATCACAAATAGGTGGTTCACTTAAGGTAAGAATCTCAATCCCCCAAGCTGAAGCCCAAAGTAAAACTTCTTGGTCTAAAAGCCTGGTATCGAGAGCTTAAAAGTCAGAGATCAAACCTGAACTTTGATTTGAACCAAAGGTATTTTTTTTCATGTGGAAAATGAGGATTTATTAACTGGAATAAACCCCAGATGTACTATCTTATATACAAAATACCACCCAGAAGCCACTAAAACCACTAGATCACCTGTGGCTATGACATCACTAAAAAAAGTGTATGTATATACATGTGTGTGGGCATATGTTTTACACACCATACCCCTCCTCCCTTCTCCCCCATACCCCCAGTATCATTCAACACTAGTAACCATAAACATTTGGAAGTGGTTGGTTTCGTAAATTTACAAAACACATACTTCAGTAAGCTTATTTTTTTGAAAGAATATTGATGACTACAAATTCTGGAAAGCTTCCTTGCTTGATGACTGGGGAAGGGCCAGTGAAGAGGCACTAGTTACTAGAAGAGGCTGGTGGTAGGGAGGCTCAGCTGCTGCCAAACAGATGAGCGAAGCAAACAAATTGGATGAGAATGCATATGCAAGAAATTGTGCAGGAAATGTCAGAGGGAAAGCTATACCATGAGGAAGGTGAACATCTCCAAGCTATGCAGAGCAGATTCCAAAAGCCTCAACCAATGTAACACACATCTGTGATTTTACAAATTTGTAACTTCCAGGTATTTTTTTATTCTGTAAATAACCGGAAAGTATTTACAATGCAGCAAAAGTTGTACTGCAGACAGAGCTGAACAAGCTTTAAACTAGCTTGCTTAGATATTGGTAACCTTCTAGTTTCAGGAACATAAAGTGTGACTGCATTGTTACACTGAGGCAGCGATATTACAGCGAGTCACGTCATGTTTACAAGATATTGTATTACTTTGGAATTTTGAAAATTAATGGTAGCTAGAAAATTGTAAGTCTTTGACACTCCTAAGAGTAGGATATTCTTGGGGTTTTTTGTTCTTTTCTTGAATGACCGCTTATGTGTGTTTATAAATATTATATACACAGAAAAATAATAAGAAACAGTAGATATAATTTCCCCTTTTTAGTACTTTTGCAGGAAGGTATGACACATGCTAGAGGAGATATGACAAGCTGTTTGTCATAGAATGAATACATTTAAATGAACATAAATGGTCTAAACAAGAAAGCTTTCCAGAAGCCCCCAGATATCCCATAAGCAATCAATGCAAACACTTCCAATGCGATGTGGGATACAGTACTGCATGTTAGAGCTTATTCCAAAGAGATATTAAGGATCACAACAATGGCAAAGATCACTCAGGCCAACGTTTTGGCACACCAGCAGAACAAGGTTAAGCATCTTGCCTATACCTACTGAATTTGCCTGGCTCAAGACAAAGCTCGTACAAGTGAAAGAGTAAAACATTTACTTTTGTGTCAAAAAGCTAAAAATGAGCAGGATCAAGGTCATTTACAGGAAGTTAAACTCTGGCAAAGAAATGATTTTCTAGAAGGATGAAACGTTTGCCTTTTTTCAAATCAAATTGTCTGAAGTTCAAAAATGATCTAGTAATTTAAGAGTAAAACCTGATGACAAAAGTCAAGTTTATAACATCTTTATTTGTAAAGAGGCAGGACAGTGGGGACGGAGTGAAGAAATGCACACACAGACAAGGGAACATCTGTGACAATTCAGTCTAGCAAACATTCACAAAATCTTTTGACAGAAGAAAGGCAACACAGAGCAATAGTATGAGAGAAGCAATATTTTACAGTAGTGGCAAGTCCAGGTGGAATACATGTCACTCATAATTTGAGATGAATTGTCATGTACCAGTTACGTATGTCAAACATCAAATATTTACTTCATCATAAAATTGATGTAAGCAGAATCACATTCCATTAGAGCTTTCAACATTGTCATAAGCGTTTACACAACTTCTATACAGAAAATTAAGTAGAGGAACATAGACTCTACATCACTCAGGAATCTGATTAAGCTGCATTTATGGCACAGAACAATTTTGCAACAACATTAGACCACTGCCAGGACAACTTGCACAGAGTTAACATGTAGAGCTGGGCAGGAAGCATTTCAGGAAAATAGGAGTAGGAAAAGCAAAGAGAAAGAGAAACGCATGCCAAAACAGCAGTAACTTGGTGTTGCGGGCACTGCCATTCCTCCCATTTCACAAGAAGAAACGCTTATTCTTCTGTGGGTTCTTCTCTCAAAGGAGTTGTTCCACTTTGTGAAAATATTTGAGTGCATTAATTGGAGCAAGGACTTAAATCTAACTCTCTCAAAGTTAATGGTGAAGGGTTTTATTCGCTAGGCCATAGTCAGCATCTCTGTGGTCCTTTCACTATTTCAACAAGATGAAACAGCTTCAAGAGAATATATTGAGGGAAGCAGAGAAGGTGCTCCAGAATAACCTCAGAATAACCTTCTGGTTCAGGGCATTCACGTGTTAGATCTAAGATCTTGGTTCAAGCCTCTGGTTTAAATAACAAAGAACAAAGGCCCTGCATTTGAGTTCCTCACATTCCAAAAAATAATGCTGACCCCAGAATATTTGTTATTTTGAGTCTATCTCTGGTTTTGACTGGCAATCCCATCCTGGAGCTGAAGAATCTTCCCAATAAAAGGTTAGTAGGTATCAGTCTGTTCCTTTGAAAAGTTTTGGTTTCAAAAATTTGGCGTTGTAAGCAAAAAACCACTTAGTCAAAAAATTCCCAACCAGCTCTAATAACATACGCTATTATTTCAGTTCAGAGTTAAAATAACATTACATGTTTCTTTGCAGTGACCACATAATAAAAGGTAATAAATATACTGCTGAGTGATATACAAAGCAAAAGACGGTTCCACTTGGGTTACGTTATATGCAAGATCAAAAAAGTCAGATATGAAGGACAACAAAATATGTAAGAGGGTTCAACAGTAGGAATAAATACCTTCTTTAGCCACATAAGTCACAACATAAGTACCACCTTTTTACATAAATGACCGGATTCCTCAGCTAACTTCCGCATAATGGATGTAGGTGGAGGTACTGAAGGACAGGAAGCAGACTCTAGTCAATCAGAGCAGGTGACAAGAGTTCTGGAGCAAACATCTTCTATCAGCGACATGGGGGTATAACCTGAACAAAAGCTGAAATACCAGTTGTTTCCCTTCCCCGCCCCCTCCACCCCATTTCTTTTTTAAGCAGATAATTCACAGGTTGTTCATGTGAAAAGACATTAAGTCAGCAAACCACTGAAACAGTTCTTTAGATAGCATGATTTATCGCACTTTCAGAGGGCAGTGTTTCAGACAGCGGTACGAAAGCACAGTTGAACCATGCGAACGCATACAGTCTGTTCCTCCCACAAATCCTTTGAAGCTCCATTTGCTTATTTTTATTCAGTGTGCTTTATCGTGATCGAACAAAGTAGATTAAGAATATTTTAGAGCTGAACAGCTCTCAGAGCAACAAAATTAAGGTATTTCCCTTTAAGTCTTGCAAAGCTACGCATATGCTGTCATTCTATTAGCACAATTATAGTTAATTGTTCTATGTTATATAACGGAGCCATGTGATGCTTTTAATCTTTTAAAATCAATATACACCATTAAGATGTTGCTTAGTCCATTTTCCCATAGAACGTACTCATTTCCTTCTGTGGTGCGTAAACAAAAAGAGCAGCAGTCCCCATTGTGGGTGAATATTACATTCTTCATTAATACAGTCCTATTTTATACATGGAAACATGCATTTTGATATTTTTTCCATTTGTCTGACAATTCATGCTTCTGGAATCCACAGATGAAGCTACGGCCTTGCTATCCGTACTATATGCACACAAGCACTGTGTATTATCTAACTGAAGATTAATAGCGGAAAAAATCAGGAAAACTGGACAAAAGTGTATCACCTTTAATGCATTCAGGGTGATGGTGTAATGGAGTATATCCTGTTGCTCAAAAGGGGACAGCAAACATGCAATGCTATGTCAGTATAGTCAGAGAAAGCAACTAAGCATGTAGAGACAATTGCAAATTTTGAAAAAAATGTCATGTTTCACCCCCTTCCCCCGTTAGAAATCCCTTTTTTTTCCTGCCATTCCCTACACATCTGTGTAAAAAACAACTCACCAGGTGTCAAAGGTGGTTTGTCTCTTTGAGTGGTTTGCCACCGTGCTGCTGTCTGCTGGTAACACAGAGGCTCTGTTTGACACACTGTTTTCTATGTACGTACTCTCTGGGCGCGGAGATGGAACTGAACAGAGAAAAAGCAAACCATGTATACTGAGCACCGCCAAAAATCCCATCTTCCAGCTGTCTGCTTCCTCTCTACCTCTTTTACAGAAGCAAGACGGTGAAGACACAACTGTACTTATGTACGACTGAAACAATGCACACTCATTTTCAGCTGGGAAAGCTGATGTTTCGCGAGGTAGTATCAGTTCTGAGACCATCATCAGAACTTGGGTAAGTTGTTATTAGATTTGAGAATATTTCTATCAGTAAGGAGCCACAAGTGTGATCGATATTTAAAAACAGGGAATAGATTAAAAGGTTGGAATAGTGTTATTAAAGACACAAAATACTACAGTTTACACTTTGTCTTCACTTAAACCTTACAAAAAATATAGTAGCATCCACCCTGAAAAAAATTACTTTGGATTTTAATAGGAATAAGAGATTACTTATTGAAAATGAAAGGATGAAAATCAAGTATTATGTATTTTTCAGACATACATACTGTGGTTTTAAAAATAGGTTGTACATACCTAGAAAAAATTTATTATGAATATCACCAGAAATACCTGCACCGGATTAAAAATTGATCAGACACTAGTTGCAGCGTCACACTATACTATCAAAATTGAATCTGTAAGTTTTTGTTCAAGCTGTAGCACAAAAGTCCATGCTAATAACTTTTGTCTTATATCAGTACTTCAGAACTGCATAAATATGAGTTTACTTTTTTATATGGTTTTTGCATATATCTTTATACTGTATTATTTAAATATAGTATCATTTTTCCAAAGCAATAATTAAGTCTGTGACTAAAGTATATTTGTTTCATAGATATAGTCAAAGAGGACGAAACCTCTAGTTTATAATAAGGAACTGAAAGCAACCCAAGACCTACAGTTTCCTTAGCGATGACTTATGGAAAGTCATTCCTCCTTGGAACTTCTGTTTCACTACGTATAAAAAGGATAATCTGTGTCCAATTTTAGTAGTGTTTTAAGGATTAATAAAAGCAATTCAGGATTGAGGATTCTTAAGCATTCGTTGTTGCAGGTGCTACAAAACCCTACACTCAAAACCACTGCTGACAACAGTACAAGTGCTTTACTATCGCCCACAGGTTTTAATGTTGTGATGGGACACTTGCAAGGACTGGCAGATTTTAACATGTCTAAATCAGGTCATCGGCCAACTGATCAACCTGAAGAGGATCAGAGGGAGATTTGTGACTCTACTTAAGGCTATTAGGTGACTCATAATCGAATTTTAGCTGATTGGGACTTCTTAAGGTTCAGGGGAGCCCCACAAGCCTCCTAACGCTTGCAGGACAGTAATTAGCTTCTTATCATCCTTGTCTTTTTTGAAAGGATTACCAAGGTTTAGCCATCAGGCAGCTGCTCAGAAATCACTGTCTTTTGTGTACCATAATAGAACAGTATCTATTTGTGTGTGTGTGTGTGTATATATATATATATATATATACACACACAGACACACGCACACATATACATACATACGTATATATATGTTATTATTTATTCTGAACTGGGATTATGTAAGTGTGCTTTTGCTTGTAGGAAACCCTGATCTTCAGTAAGTCTGAACAAAAAAATGAATACAGGATTTGAGCAATGGAAAACTAGCATTACAGTTACGTGCACCACAGTATCTGAAATAGATCAGTAAGTATGTTGATGTGTTACAAGTACAAAGGTGTTTAGGTATAACATCAAGAAGAATTTAAAATATGAATTGAAAATGTTAATGAACTGTTTACTCTGGTAATATTAATTTATTTTGTTCAACTCCCCCTGATAAATTATGTTCTGGTTTACAAGGTACTGCACTGAATATTCAAGTGAGTTATCATTTGCAAATAGATAATCTGATACTAATACAGTTACTGTATACAACCTAGCAGGTCAACCCAGTCTCTGAACTGGGGTAACAATTCTTTTTCCAATAAACTTTTTTAGTTGTTCATGTTAGCTCTGTGTATCCATTTCCACTACTTAATTTATATTCCATGTTAAAATTCTTGTTTAATTTTGAAAGATCCACCATAAAATTACCTCTGTAAAAGCTGCCAACTCTTCTCGGAACAGGGTCATTATACAGAATTCTATTTTCCTTAGTAGATGCTCCATCTTCTGTGTGTGGATCATGATATGCTCCACCCTAAACAAAAGAACAATCAACTATTTAAAATGAAAAACTATAAACCAATTTGCAGCTTTTAACCAACATACATAAGCAGGAAACCCCAAACTTAACCAGACGTAATTTTCCTTTCATGTTATTAATAACTGACAGTATCAAATCACAGACTTCGTAATGAAGGATTATTTTGTGCTGCTTGCTTGCTTTTCCCAAAATGACGAAAATGGCATTAACAAAATTTTGGCTCTTAGTTGTAATTTTAAAGACTTGAGCGTGATTCAGACCCCCAGATTTTTGCCGTGAATGAAATGCAGTTGTAATGTCTCTGGAGGAATTTTTTCCTGGAGGCCTTGTTATTCTCCATTTCTGATGGAATCTGGTCACTCTGCTATATAATATGCATATATTTGTGATAACTGCAACACAAAAGCACTATTTCTTATAAGCTGTTATGCAACAGTACCTTGAGGTACCAACAGTCACAAAATCTACCGTATGCAAAATAAGAGGTAGTCCCCGAACTAAGAAATCGATAAGCTAAATAGTTAAGACAGACAGGATAGCAAAAATAATATCTTTGCCTCTAATTTACTCTGTTTTTCTAAACAGAGTACTTCTTGGAAGGTACTGCAAGGATAAACTTAAGTATGGCCTCAGAAACACCCGTATGCAGGTAATTTGCCACCAAATATGACTTAACCCCCATTTAAATGAACCAGATCCTGCAATTTTTCCCTGCAGCATGGACTGACCAGATAAAATTCAAAGCTCTCTACAAGACCCCAATGGAAACTGTGCCTAAAGCCCTATATGAATTTAAATTTAGAATGTCCAAGAAGGACAAAGGCTAAAATAAACAATACTAGGAAAAATGCCGGAATTAAAAATTGAGATTTCAATTCACTATATGAGTGATCTGCAAAATCTATTTTGCCATTTATTAATGAAAATCTGCCCTCACTGTCACAGATAAAACAATCCTTGAAACCATGAGATGAGAAATGCACCTAAAACAATGCTTTAAAATCACAGTTTGATTCTTCTAAAATTTACAAGTTTTGATTAAATTGCTACTTGTGTAAGATACCTCTTCTTTGTCAGCAGTTAAGTTACAGATATCAGACAGTAATAGCAACTCATACTTGATTTTCTTCTGCTTGTCCCCTTTTGTGTATGTATAACTTAAAATAAAAAAGAGCTCTCAAAAAAAGTGTTGTATTGAGACTTGAAAAGCTCCAAAATTCAATTCTATTCTATTCTATTCTATTCTATTCAGTTCTAAAACTAACACTGAATGTGAGGGGTTTTTTCTTTTTTTTTTTTTAAAGTAAGATTATAGTCTGGCAAACGAAGAATGTTTTTCTTTAAAAAGACTGGGTAGAGTTAAAGAGAAAATCAGTGAGAAACAAGAAGTGAGGTAACTTCACAAAATATGAGCAGACAGAGAGAACCAGTAGAACTGGATGAAAAAAAAATAATAAAAAAGTGATAAAGAATCTTTGAGAACACTTAAGTTATTACTGATTTTTTTAGTTCAGCAATACTGCTGGAAGTTAGATTTTCTCATTTCTAATGCCGAACGTAGAAAAATTAAAAAAAAGGGGTAGGAAGAAGATAAAGAATTATTTCTTTGCGAAAACGCCTTTACAAGGCATCAGAAGACAGACAATTTAATTCTGATTTGTTATTGAAAATAGTATAAACAAACAGCTTTGTGAATTTACAGACTTGCCATCCATTTCAGAAGAGTATTTTTCCTTTCAGACTTCTGATGGTTGAAACACAGATTTAAAACCATTAATTGAAGGCTTAAGTTTAAAAACACTAACCATAAGAGATAAAGGCAAGTTCTTTACAAATGATTAGGCATTCCAAAGCAAACCAAAATGAAAACATATGCATTAAGGTACATGTAAATTTTTTTAATTAAAATAAAAATCTGTCAACCAATTGTCAAAAGACAAAGAATGGTCCAATAAAAACAATCTGCCTGTACATACATGAAATTAAAATTACTTATCAAATTAGCATCTGCGATATAACGCAGAAAAAGATCCTAATGTTCTGAAGAATACAAGACAGTATGAGCTTTTATTATTAGAAACTCAAACGTTGGTGTTATTGCCCTTCTAGAGTAACATCCCGAAGAACAAGTAACATTTAACTTGACTGGAATGAGAGAGAGAAAAATGACTACACAAAGAAAAAAACCTTGGCTTTGAAACAGAACTGCTGTAATCCCATCTAAGTAGCTTGGTGTTTTGGGTTTTTTTAATTACATTGTATTTCTCCAATTTTGATGAGATCTTTTCTTATGTCTGAATACACATAATCCTGAATGGAGGAGATGTGGTAAAGATGAAAAAACATATTATGACTTCTTTTCCCTGCCTGGACCGAAGAGGCAACCACTACCTGAAAACTTTTTTTTATGGGACTTGTAGACCACTATCAAGTCAGCTACACATGTTTCTTACATTTCTCTCACAGTAAAGCGTAATTTTTAGACTTTAAATAATATTTGCAGCTCTTTGACTTCCTTCAATTTGTCAACAAATCTGAAGCACATGTTCTCTCCTTAGAGGTCACTTTATCACAGACGGATGTACAGAGAAACAAACACTGATTTTATGTACTTCTCTCTGCACCGTTTTGCTCTAATTTGGATCAACGATACAGCAATGTGCAGATCTGGGGACAAATGCAGTCATCTTTACACATCTGATCTGAATTATGTGATGTTTTACACAAGTGTTGTGTAAAGAATGTAAATCAACGCCAGAACTGGCCCTTCCTTTACTCATTAAATGTACAACACAACAAGGTAACCAGTGACAGTAATTACTCTAAGGAGTCAAGTTACCAGTGGCTTCTCCAACATAAAAAACTTAGACTACTCCAGTTATTTATCGTACTAATCAAGAGAAATATTGCAAGTTTTGATATTCCTCTACTAAATCAGGGCATTTCAGCAATAGTGTCCTGCTACAAGCAAGTGAAAAGCTCACTTCAAAAATTAACAGTAGCATTCATAACAGAAAGACATACAGAAAAACTAAGGAAAAACACAAATGAGAAGGTTAATTAAACAAAACAATATGATAAAAATGACATCAGACAATGTAACCAAAAACTAGGAACTACTAATGAAATTTTAACTTCAGAGAATTTTTTCTGTTCTCATATTTCAGTACTTTAAGAGAATGGTCCTCATAGTCCATTTTTTAGACTTATTTTTAAAATAGCCTCTGATTTTGTACTTATTTAGCCTTTCTGAAAAACACCCCCAAGATCTCTTGCCTTACAAGATGACAAATAAATAAATAACCGCAGACAAACAAACAAACAAACAGAAGAGAGAAAGCAGGATGCTGTCGCCACGTGAAGTACAGAGAGGGAGGTAAACCTTCCGTAATAGCAGTATTTTGGACTAACCCTATTAGTATCTTCTGTACAGTCTTCTCGTGACGAGCCAACAGATCTTGTGAGTGACTTGTGCTGCACCTGTGGAGATAACAGTTGCAGGCTGTTTGCTCTGGCTGCCATCCCTTGCCCTATGCTTAAGCCACCCTCTGAGCCCTTTGACCTGACTCTGTCCCGGCTCACATACATAGAGTGTCTATGAGGGCGCTGCTGTGAAGAAAAAGGACTGGTATAACCTAGACCATAGGAAAAAGATTCATGTGGAGCAGACAGAGAGTGGGAATGGCTTCCATCCATGTGATCTGGCAGTTTTAACTCCTCCATTGTTTTGGAGTGTCTTGTTGATGGTCTTCGGGTGTCCAGGGTACCCTCGCTGCGGTTATTCCTCCCGGACGGACTGAGCAAAGTTCTGTTATCGCTGTGTCGAGGAGCGGTTGGGCTGGTAGGAGAGTTCAAGTCCATACAGCTGGATGGAAAATACCTACTGCTGTTTGGTTCTGCAGCTTGGGCCCTGGCCTCAGAAAGGTTGCCCACGGATTTTGAGTCTGTCAGAACCCCATGGCTCTTTGACTTTGTCCGATACGAAGGACTCTTAGAAGACTGTGGGATAGTATCGATATAGCTGTGGCGACTGTGCTTATCGCCGGGTTGCAGTGTCCCAGTTTTACTTTGAGAAGTTTCCATAAATGAGTGACGGTTCTGCTGAGATCTGGTGTTAGACTTCAGGTACTTTGTGCCTGGACCATCAGAACTTTTTGGGTCCACATTAAAATCAAATTCTGTTTTCGCCTTTGTTTCCTTTGGGCTGAGAAGATGCGGCATGTTATTATTGGCTAGATCCTTGTTGCCAGATCCAGGTGTGTTGCTTGATTTTTTTGTATGCATTGGACTATGTGCAGCTCCAGGAAGGTTTCCGTTTAAAAAGCTTTCATTTGCTGGAAGACCCTCTTCTCTTGGCCCACCAACCCCTAGCGTCTGTATATCCTTGCTGTTTGATCTGTGGTGCGACTGCAAAGCAGAACTTTTGCTGGCTTGATTTCTACATTAAAATGCATAAAGAAGCATTAATATACCAGATTACATATTCATGCATTAATAACTTCAACAAAAGTACACTCATTTCAGAAGGGAGTTGCCATTTAAAAGCACAAAATTTAACTGAAGTAAGATCAAATACTGTCAACTAGTCATCAGAAGCTCCACTAAAATAACAGATTTGCCAGCGTTAGTACGTTGCTGTTTCTTTCTGGTTATAACCTCATGGACAAACTCAGCTTTGGCTAATGGACTCTGGTAATGGAAAAAGTGAAGATATAAAATCCATCATAGAATATTTACACATTTATGCATGTATGTGAGTAATATATGTGTAAATCACTCATGTAGACACCACATTCTGAAAATACACCTGGCATATCAAAGTGAAAGTAGACAATCAAGTATGTCAGCACTGTCAAAAAACCCAATATAATCAATGCTTCAGGCAATCTAACGTATGTCTGATTCGGGGGAGGAAGGGAGGGAGGGAGTGGGGAAGTCAGGGAGAAAAGAGGCTATTGTGCTGGTAAAGACATCCAGATGGAGTTAGCCTGAGCTCAGCACAGCCTAGCAAGACCTGTAACACCAAACCCCAAACCAGACCTACCACAGGAACCCTGACTTTCATGGACCTCAGCACGATGTCAGTACTTAGCACACTAACTCACCCCCAAAGCTGCCCCCGGAATGCTCTGCAAACCAGACCGACTTTGTGCAGAGCTACTCAGTGATGTCCTTAACCTCTACTCTACTTTCCAGCTCTTCTGGTTTTGGGATTATGGGACTGAGATATGAGTTGGTTCTGCAAATATTCAGCCTGAATTTATTTGAGCAGAATTTGTTATTTCAGGTTTTCTGGCATAAACCCAGTTCTGCTTCTGGACCTATGCTGGTACTGCAAACCAGCCACGACTGAGCAATGCTACAACTGCCCTTGTTAGCCCCAATGGACCTAGGCCGACTATGAACGGAGTTGACTTATTTCTGTATCAAATCTATGATAATGTAACTCAGATATGTTACTGAGGGATAACGCGATAGCTGACTGTACGGATGAGTCTGTACCTTCGTTGATCTTGTTGATAATTATAATTGGGTAATGCTAGGCATTTTTGTACTTACGATTTTTGTAACACCCACGTTCAGTGATCTAATTATGTAGTCTATTACAGTTTCTATAAATTTAGCGATTTTAATTTAAATTTAATTTAAAATATTTTTTAGTTAAAAGGAAGTATGTTTTTTAAAAACTTAAGAGGTATAAGGAACCTAGTAATTTTAAATCAAGCAGCTAGGCAAGCCTTTGTATTAGTTAAGAAGTTTCTCATGAGTCTAGGTTTTCCTCTCTGATGTCACATCTCTAACAGTAAAACTTCTACCCTAAATATCTGTAAGAGAAGCTAAAGCTTTTTGGTGTCTGTCTCTGAAAAAGTATAGATTGTAAATGTCATAATCCCAAGTCTCAAAATGAGGAGTGTTTTTTTAATCTCACAGGAAGAGCTAAAGAAAAACATGGTTAGGATTAAAACCCACTATCTTTCTGCATACTTCAGAGGGTGACCTTTAGGAAAGTTTCTGTCAGAGGAATACCACGAGGCTTTTTGTACTGAAGTATTTTTTTTCACCAGTAAACCCGGTCCACTGAGGCATTAAAATCAAGTGGCTTCTCTCAAGCTATGTGGGTCCAACAAGGGAGTCACTGAACAAATACGCACTGCTTTAAGTTCAATTAGACTAGACTTGAATCCTAACTGCAACCACAGACAAAATTCTGTTCATCCTCAATGCAGAGCATGATCAATGCACACAATTTTCAGGACATTTAGCTGCTAAAAATCTGAGTGAATTTTGAACTTTCAAGTATCAAAACCTTGGAGAGATTTGCACATGTACAGTAATGGTAGCATTCCAAAGAAAAGAGCATTCCTTTGGAATCTCAGGCGTTCTCCAAGCCACAAAATTCCTACTGTTGTTCAAGAAGGCGGCTAACATTTTTTTAAGACGGGTAAGCCAACTTATTTTTTCTTTGTCAGAAATGGCTTGAATGTTGTCTTTTTTTCTTCTTCTTTTTTTCCTCCCAAAAAACAATCAGTCTGATGAAGAAAGTTAGCAAAAATTTCAGCTCGAATAGGTACAATACACTAAAACTGCATATTTCCTTCAGGGAAGCAGCATGGATTAATATGTATGTCTCACCATGTCTGAACTGTCAAACAACTACTTTTCTTGAAGATGTATGTATGTAAGCACGATAGCAACTCACTCACTGGTGGAGCAAACGTCAGTGATGATGATGACATGACTTACGTTTACCTGTTAGATAATGTGTTGCTGTCTACGTGGTAAGGTTTTCTCTTAGCTGACCGTGAAGGTGAGCTTCCGCAGCGATCCAAGAGTCTTTGGGTTTGAAATGAAGGATGGTTCAAACATTGTTCGGTCAAATATCTGTCTGCCGGATCTAACTTCAGTAAGTTCTTTGGAAAACAAATCCCAAAGTTTAAATGTTAGTAACTGCATTCGCATCAGCAGAAAGTATACCAAAATAAAGAACATTATTGGGATAACTTTTTAATCTCCAGAGTTTCTGTGATTAGATCTAGGTGTCAGGACAAGTTCTTGTTGCATTAAACTACATATTATAGAAATTAACCACTTTCAAAATACTATGTCCTACTTAAAGATGGAACGACTCAAACTTGCTTATTATGAAACATATATATAGGCTATATATAAATGGTGAATATATACGGATGTAGCTATATATGTATGCTTAAAATAGGTTTAAAATACAAAAATACCTAAAGATGTGAAAATATGTTTTATATGTATATACCTATGCACATTTAAAATACATGTATTTTAAACATATTTTTCAGGCTATATCTTACAACAATGTTGTTTAGAACGAAAAATACTAAATTTACTGGTAATCGAATGCTACAATGAAACAGGCTTTACAAACAAGCAGAACAAACATATGGGAACATTCTTAAACAAACAAAAATAGTCTTTTAAACTTAGTATTTTTAAAAATATAGAAATGTAAGAGTTTAGTTTTTGACTTTGAGGGTTCAAGTCCACCCATATTTTTAGACTTTTCTAAACTGTTTACAATGTATTCAGAATAACATTTGCCTTATAACTCTGTCAGATGTGCTGTCATTCTGAACAAAGACACTATCTGATACATAGGAAATACTTAATCACAAAAGTAAAAACCAATAGGTTGGGTATTTCAATAAGTTTGGAAGGTTTCTTGCAGGAACAGGGCAATACAAAACTTGTTTTGGAAATTTTGAAAATGCACACCTGTCAGCAGGGATAGAAGTTTGAATGACTTAAATAAGAAAAATAGCTATTTTTAAGGGCTATATGTCTTGAATAGAGAACAACTCTATATGTATATGTGCATGTCTGTATATACATTAACATAGGATTCAGTCACTTGACCACAAACTGGTCTTCCCTTCACAGGATCCCTGCACTTCAAAATGGAAAATGCTCAGGAAACAAAGCAAGTGGCCAACTACATTGCTACGTAGTTTGGTCATACAGGGTGCATGTCTTCCGTTACCAAATTACAAGCTTCATACTCAATAATTAACTTTTTCTTTCCCCCTTTTTTTCTGGTGCTAATCACTGCAGTGGATCAAATGTCCCAAACACACATGAGAAGGCCACACATGATTTCCACATCCCTCCGCAGAAGAGAGGATGTTCAGAGGCTTCCCTCAAGTGCCCGTACCCTAACTTGCAGAGCCTGGACCACAAGCAAGGAGAACTGAAAGTCCATAAGGAATCACAAGTCTGTGAACCTGCCTGGAATCACAGAGTAGTGGGACAAAGCTCATGGCTGGGTCATGGTCACTGATGGGCATAGCTGGCTTCAGAAGGAAGGGGGTGGGGTATGGAGGGAAAAGAGGGGCCCTCCATATAAATCAGTTCCTGGGTGGTACCAAGTGCCAGCATGAAACAGAAGTTATATCCACGGACAGTCTCTGGGTCAGGATTAGAAGGGAAAGTAACATTTGTGATGTTATGATGGGGGTTTGCTACCAACCATGCATTGGAGAGCATGAAGAAGATGAAGACGACAACTGTCTACAACAACAAGCAGAAGGCTCCTGGATCACAGGTCCTCATCCTCATGGCAGACTTCAACTACTTGGACATGCTGCCTGTGTAGATGATCCAGGAGATTACTAGGCTATGTTGGTGGCAATTTCCCAGTGCAGCTGCTGGAGAGGCAAATCACCCAGGGGCAGGACTTCACTCTACTTGACCTGCTGTTCACCAACCATAAAGTAGTAGTGACAAATCTGATCAGAAAAGACAGTTTGAACTGTAGCAACCATGAGATGATTACAGCTAGGATTCAAAGGAAAGGTGGGAAAATGAGCATCAGGGATAGAACCTAAGACTTCAGGAGAGCAGACTTCAGCTCCTACAAGGAATTACTGGGCAGAATCTCCTGAAAAACTACCATCAGAGGAAAGGTCCAGGAAAGGCCCTTGATTTTTAAAGAAAATTTCTTGACAGTTAAGGAATACAGCATGTCATTGTATAGAAGACAACAAAATTTTGCATAAGGTCAGGTCGTCTAACCAGAGAGTTTCTAATGAATAAAAATGGAAAAAAGGGGGAGGGAGAGTCAAGGGCAGGATACAAAGAACTATAAAAGCACTGCAGAAGAATTTCCACTTTTTGGAAGGCCAAAGTCCAGCTGGAGCTAAGGCAAGTGAGGAACCTCAAGGGTAAAAAGAAGGGGTTCTACAAGTATTCTAGTAGTAAACAGAAGCTCAGAGAAAATGCATGACTGCTGCTGAATGGAGGAGAAATTGAACGACAGATGATATGAAAAAGACTGAAATACTCAATGTCTTTTTTGCCCAAGTCATCACATGCAAAATCAGCTCCCAACTCCCAAATGCATGCTTGCAAAACAGCATGATTTGTGAAGGAGAGAGGAGGAGAGGAGAAACAAAGCAACGGGGCAAAACAGATGCCTCTTCATTAATCTAGTCCAGAAACTCTCTAAACAGAGATATATCAAGAACTCACTACTTCAGCTGGCAGTAGATAAGCGTGGGTTATTCAGTAATCTAATAATCAGACCTGAGGTCCCTGGGAATGCAGATAATGAGGAACACATCAAGCGTGGACATATGCCAGACTGTCCAGTGTCTGGAGAAGAGACAGGCATACAGCAAAATATCTGCGGCATTTGTAGCATGTGACTTAACCACAAGTCTCTTCTGTTCTCTTCTAGTAGTCTTCTGCTCATTATTTAACAGCATTCCCACTTCTGAATTAAGTAATGTAGGTCAAACAGAAAATATTCCCTCTACAGAACCCCTGACCCTTCTCACCTTGTAGGGAGAAATATAGACAGGAAAGCTGAAAAGAACTATTTAAAGTGGAATGGAATTATTTGGAAACCTATGTTTCCTTAAAATCCAAGTGCTTCATTTCACAACTTTGTAACTTTTAAATCACACCGAAAGAACCCAAAAGACAATTAGATATCACATAAAAATGAGGATAAAATGAAAATAAACCCTGTCCCAGCACGTGTCACAATGGTCTGAAGAATGATCTTGAAATTGCTGTTCTGCAATGTATGCTACTACAGCTAACTATGTTGCCAGAAAAAAAAAATCTGCAAATTCGAAAATAGAGAATGTATAATACCAAAACAAGCAATTATGTTCACCAAGGTACCCAATTTTGCGGACTCCATGAAACCACGGTGAAAGCTATGCTGACTGTCTTCATAAGGCAGGGAGATTAAATGAAAGTGATTTGAACTGGTTGTATTAAAGAGAAGAGTAGAGCAAATCTGGTGGATTTCTGCTGGCTACACCAATACTGCTAAAAGCAAGTAAACACCCAAGTATATCCCAAAGCAGACAACCTCTGCTTTCTAAGGCAACTGGCACACATGGGCTTGGGATCACACAATTCATTTAGATTGACTAGCCATATCCATACTTTGTATTTGTCCTAGATCGCCTTTAATTCTTAGGAGGTATCCTTGCGATTCTAAACCTAGTTTTTGACACTATGACTTTTTTTTTTCAGCTTACTCTGGATGAAATAACGGCAGGGTTGTACTGCAACTTGCCACGGTGATGTTTTTATAGTACTATAGTAAGGACAAGAACATAGTACTATAATAAGGAGGCAAAGGTGTTGTGTATCCAGGAATATGGCACAAATGCATAGCACAACGCTGCACAGTGTTTGGCCATTTTGAGGCGAGCCAGCTTCTCCTGATCCCATGCAAGAAACTGTCTCAGGACCATATCCTAGTTTGGCCACGGGTAACTAGCTGACTTGCTCCAAAACAGGACTGAAGAGTAACTTAACATACACGCTGTGTAGAGGTAAGTGATAGCAAGCAAATTAAGGGCTCAAGGAAAAAAAATAAATAAATGACCGTGTGTCAACTTTGTCATGCTTATCCAACAACAAATGAAAAACAACTCAGGTTAGTCTAATGTTGTGTGGACTTATCTGAAGTTATTACAGGTTGAGAGCTCATACTCCAGCATTACTAAGGTAACCTGTGCATCTGAACGTATGTCAGTGTGAATGCACATTGCTGCAAATCATGGTGATTCTTCTGTCTGAACTATATATTTGTTTATCCAATCAGTCCAATTTGAACAGACTCTCCTGGCATTTGCAAGGATTTTTCTGATTTCTAGGAAATATCAAGCCTTGCTGGAAACAATGGTCATATCAAAATATCTCGAAAGGAAGTTCATAAGTACTTTTAAGATGTATCCTATTAGGGAAAAAAAGATAAAGAACAACTTACATATTTCCTATATATAAAATAAAATACATTTTCCTACCTTCATAAGATCAAGTAATACACCACTTAAAATTCCCAAGTATCTTCTCTCTAAAGATTGTGGATGATTGACTGCTGGAAACTGTAAAAATAATATAGCATAAATATACTGAGAATGCAAACAAGGTATACATGGATACAATTTCAAAAAATAGAAACTACACAGTGAATGAAGGCATGTAATTAATGGGAATCACATGCACTGAAAAGGTTAATTGTTTACGAAACATAAAACATACAATGAAACAAATAACTGTTGATGTAGGATATGAATCTAGTTAACCAAATAAAGTATTCTTGATCAGAATGGCCATCAAGAAACTTCTCTCAAATGAGAAATAATCAACTTAGATTTATAAGTGTGTTTATGGCACTATGATTGACACAAGGTGGGAGGTTTAAAATAGATACAGAAACAACGTAAGTAATATATATTTTTTAAAAAGGATTTAAAATAGCTATGAGAGAATTTGAGAGTGCAAGTGCAGTACTAATTAAATACCAAAGATTAACAAACAATTCCAAATATTTTTAGTGAAACACATCAAAACCCCAAAGGTTTAAGGTTCAGGATTACTTCTGCAGTCATGCTGCAGTAAGAACTGGCAACACCATGAGAAGTAGTGCACACTGCCGGAGGGCATCTTTTGTCAACCAAAGTCTGGACAAAACCCGATGAAGGCATTTGAAACTAGCCCTGTCTGGAAAGAAAAACAGGACAGGCAGGGATGATTTGAAGAAAAAAAAAAATAAAGCACAGAATGGGGTATTTTGTCTTGCTTTGTGAACAAGACACGAGTCAAATAAAATAAAGACATTATCTTTTCTTCTATTAAATGAAAGAAGATTTGCTCAATATTTCATTGCTGTAACGTAACATCAAGTACAATGAGTTGAAAAGAGAGAGAGATCCATTTCCAGAGCGTGGCACATGAACGGACAGCAAACAAACAGATAAACTGATTTGAGTGAGGTAATTTCAAATTTAAAAGCTAAACATATATACCAGTGTTTTCAGAATTAGAAAGTAACGCTGGATTTTCAACAGAGGCATAAAAACCCTTACAGATGCAACTTATACTGATTTTAGAGAAAACGACACATTTGAATACCAGAGAAGTCTCTGGAAAAAACCCAAACCGAACCAAAACCACAATCAGTCAGCCTATTGGCATTAATCACAGTTCATCCAAAACTATGTAGCTCAGATCCAGAGACTGTGAGCAGTTCCCAGAGTTGTGGATTTTGCCTAATACTATGCGAGTGTTTCAATTGCAGCCTGGCTTGATCCCATCCACATCCTATGTATTTGCTAAAATGTCCTCTTAAGCAAACACATCAAAGCAAGAACACTAACAATAGGAAGCTTGCAGTGTGCTTTTCTACTTGTCCATAAAAGCCATTGCTTTATGTCCAAGTGGGCTTTTTTTTTATCATAGATAAAATACACTCATATAAAACACTGACTTATAGTTAAAAATCACTGAAAATACAAGAAAAAAAACAAAACTAAAGTCACTGATTAAGACAGACAACAGCAACAAAAAAAAAATCAACAAATATGAAGATAAACATTTTATGTGGAAGTTTACTATTGTATAAAAACATACGAAAGGTGTATGTTTGCTCTGTCAATGAGCAAGAAGTCTTAGAGACTTTAATTCCTTTACTTTCACTTCTGCATTTTCCAGTTCTCACTTATATCTAGGGTTACAGTTAGGTGCATATATTTACACATTCACCTTCCTCAGATTAAATACTAGCTTCAAAACTTATGCTTTAAAGAACAACCCAGTAAAAACGCTTATTTCCAAAAATGCATTTTATTTGGAAGCAAAATGCATTGTACGTGCACTGTATGTGCATCGGTGTTAGACCACTATGAATTGCTGCCTATTGTTTGTACTGGCATCGCGTTTCATAAATTACATTATGTGAGCTTTGAAGGAAAATGAAGGATTGTTAGTTTGAATGTGTTTGTTCCAAAATAGTCTCTGTATTTTTCTTTTTACTTCGCTTTCTTTTGAAGTGGTTTACTAATGATTGAGAATTTTTTTAAGTCCATCTCTGCTATGTTGATCTTAGATGGTAACTTAGGTGAATCAAGGCTACCATGCTTCCTCCACTTTTTACACTAACCAAAGTGCAAAACATTCTTGTCTTCATGTAGAATGACCATCATAAAGAAGATTTTACATCTGGAATGGTCAAGAAAACATGAAAATGTGCAGAAGTCATGCAAAGCAGTAATAAGAGATGTCTATTCACTGAAATTGTTCAGATTCTCCAGCTTATAACTTATTTGTAGGACAATGTTCACGGCCCTACATTGCCACTCACATTTTCTGTAAAGGTATGATGACCCTATTGGTATGTTCTGATCCCGTATTATTTTATTTCCTTGGGCCTTCAACATACCATGGATATTTTCTTCCTCAAAAGGACTGAAAAGAGATCACTAAATACTCCCTAAGTCTCAGGAGCGAGGAAAACTGTGTATGTCTCTGTGTGTATATCTATGCATGGAGGAAATGAGCAAGAAGAAAAGGAAGTTTGCCAATGCGCATCTGTATACAGGTGCACATGGTGCTGGAGGGGTCGTAACAGAATTTTTAAAATCCTGTACTACCATACGGTAGTACTCACAGTTACAGTAATGTAGACATTCACAAAGCTTAAACATATGGATAAACAATTCCACATTATGAGCTAGTTTCTATCTTGTGAATATCCAGCAACAGATCCAGCTTGTAAATAGTAATTTGCATGATCACAGCATACCTTCTATCTGCTATCCAACAGAAAATCTTCCACTATTAAGCACTTTGCTACATTCAGAAAAAAGTACTTTTAAGGTTGTCTTATAGCATGGAATAATTTTTTC
The DNA here is from genome assembly GCA_013399095.1 of Psophia crepitans. NCBI lineage: Eukaryota > Metazoa > Chordata > Aves > Gruiformes > Psophiidae > Psophia > Psophia crepitans. The sequence goes on from VWZZ01001058.1 coordinate 92,162, forward strand.
CCATGAATTGACTAATTAATATCACAGTCTGAGCCAATGTATTTTTCAATATTTTTCATGTTTAAGCCATTATTCAGACTTTACTTCAGTATTCAAAAATTACTCTCTATTAGAAGGCGTACATCACTGTCATCATCATTAGTATTCTGACTTTACAGATGGGGCTAAGAAGGCAGCAACATATCTGAGGCCAAGTAATAAACCATTGATCCAGGATGAGAACAGAAACTCTTCTTGAATTACTGTATATAAAGCTACAAACCACAGATACTTCATTCTCATCCTGAGACATCACAGAACATTTACCCAAATAAGGTTACACAGCACAACTAGAACTGCTGTAAAGTAATGTTGAAGAGGCATTAATTTATTTTGCTTACAACTTGTAAACACTGCTTTCCTGATAAGGGGTTATAACTTTTTGTTTAAACAGAAAATCCCACCCAGCCCACTGTTTGAAACGGAATCAAATACAGATAGCACCTTACAAGAAATGTTTGTCTGTTCATTTCTTTAAACCCTTCACTGAGGCCTATAAACCTCAGTAAAACCTCTTAGAAATTAGCTATCTTTGTAACTAAAATATTTATCCTAACACCTTAAGTTAACTATTTCTTATCATCATCAGCTAAAACAAATTTATGGCAACTTTTAACATGTTTTAGCACAACTAGGGCCCCCTTTTCCCCTTTCTCATTCTCTGAGTTTTCTCTTTCACAGAGTAAAACTCAAATCTCGAGTATTTAGCACCGATCCGGTCTCCTAAAACCTTTGTAAGTCTCTTCATAGGATTTTACACTAATGATTTCAGACCAGGATTGTAAAGATCATAAATTCACTTTTCTAAGCAATGTTCATTAATAAAAAATGACAGCCACAACTGAATTGCAAGGAAATATGAGTACAATCACTGATGAGCTATTGGTAAAGGTAACAGAGCTATTACTTATATATTGCTCCTGGGATTCTGCCGTATTGTGCGTCCCAACTTGATCAGCTTCTCCACACTAGTGAGTCCCTGTCATTGCCAAATGGTATTGGCAAACCCCTGGAAGGGGAACAACGCTGTCAGTAGCAAGAGGTTTTTTACTCACAGGGCTTGCATCAGCTCCTCAGGAATGTATGTCAAACGGCAAAAAGCCTATCTGCCATGACAGCAGCGTCTATGGCTCAGATTCTTCCAACAGAGTAGCCTGAAGACAGCAGGCATGAAATTTCCACACCCCAAACTGACAGAGCTATGTCACTAAACTTCACACTGCAAACCTGGCAGGGCAAGGCTGAGCTGGGTATAAATGCTAACTTGCATCCCAAAAAAGTCAAAGAAATGAAAGAAAATCTTTAATCAGCTTTTAACAGTAAAACAAACGTATTTATAAAACTCCGTACTAGTGTAATCAGAACTTTACTTTGAATTATGAGTGCCTTATAATCTAAATATCCTATACTTACACAGAAACACATGAAATAGATAATGCACAATATAAATGAAAACAACCTTCACAGCAACAATGACAATGGTGCAAATACTCTGTAAGTAAATTTAAAAAAAAAAA
>VWZZ01001058.1:93744-129579 GCA_013399095.1 Psophia crepitans
AAAAAAGAACAAAGCTTTCTCTTACCCGCAAGCCATGGAAGCGTGGGTTGCTGTAGAAGAGCTTCATCTGCTCGGCTGGCAGCGGGCCTAGCACCTTCTGAATGGTAAAGAGCTGGTCAATCTCGCTCTCGCCAGGAAACAAGGGCTGCCCGTCACTCAGCTCGCCCAGGATGCAGCCTACAGACCACATATCCACAGCCTTTCCATACGGGGCTCTGTAAAGGGAACGTACAATGTTTTTCACCCACTGACACTGTCTTCTTACTGAGCTGTTTCAATTTATTGGCCATATTTCCCATGGCCTGCTTCCTCATGACACAGAAACCCAAACTTTGATATTAAAGAAATGACCTCAAATACCAAGCCCTCTCTTTCTCCCCTGGCTTACCTGATGTATTGCTGCTTGAAAAGGCAGGAGAGGAATTCTTAAGTACACCCAGGGATCTGGTTACCTTTGCGAAAAATCTTACATACAAGAATAATCTTTTTGACTGCAAAGCAGTTACCATTCCCAGTTAAACTAGCGCTAACTTCCCTTCTCTCCAGGGGTTACTGACTCTGGTCTATTTCTGCATTACATTTCTTTTTCCATTGTGCTTCTTATATGGGGGATAGGCATACTGGGTCTGGCTACTGGGAGAACGGAAACGCTAAGAAATATTTGTTTCAGCATTCATACAGGCAAGTTTTAACTAGAAAACAGAGTGTCCCTGAAAACTATTCCTTAAAAAACTCAGGTGAGAAAGCAATCAAAGCATCATAAAAGACGTCATTCCTGGTTTGGAGCAAAGCCACAGGTGGGGTTTTGGGGAGAAATTCTGATGTATGCAAGCAATGTTATGTGGTAGGGAGGATGGCACTTGGCATGCTAAACTGCTAATGACAAAAGAAGCTAGGTCAGCAATGAAGAGGTGCAAGGAATTAACCAGAAACAAAACTAAGTGGTGGGAGCGTTACACCAGCAAGGGCTACAGCAGCTTTTCTTGAGACTACGTACAAGGGTATTTAATGGAAGAAGAGGCACCATGGATACTCTGGTGAGGAGAGACTATGGGCTTCAGGATGGTTTGTAAGACATGTAGGACAGAAAATTGGAATGCAGAGAATGGACATTCGTACGAAAAGAAGAGAGTGGCAAACTACTACAACCTTCAATCTAAAGGCATGAACATTGAGGCAACACAGAATCCTTTTGGACGGTTTCTGATTTTCACTCTAAGGTTCTGTTCCTCAGCAAGCCTGTTTAGCTGCCTACCTCAACTGTGCAACAGCTAACACATTACATACTTTTGGCTTGTCATTGTTCCTACTATAAACAAAAGCAACTTCTTTTCTGTACGCCCGAGTCCTTGCTTGTTGAATTTCTAAAGAATTTTTGTAAACATCCAACTTACTCCAAGAATCTCCTTTGGATGTTTAGGTTTTGAGCAGAACCACTAGAGAATTATTCTCATGTCAAAGAAAAAGCATACAAAAAGATTAAAAACTGTAACAAAGACTGAACTGAAAACATATTTCACTGAGTCTCTTATTTTTGAAACTTGTAATCCAAGAACTCAACCTCTGTTTCAAGAGATTTTTAAGTTACAGCTGGCCTGCCTATTTCTGGAATAAGACAGCACCAGGAGTTGCAGGTGACAAATCCTATCCTATATCTGTTCCCTTTGCTTCTTCCTTATGCTGATGATTAAAGATGTTTTAGAGAGAAAACACCTTCAGACTGAATTAAAGAAAAAAATAATCTGAATTTTCCCCAATGATTAGTCATTATTAGTTATTTCACTTTGTGGGGACGACACTTGGCCAGGGGACCCTGTAACCCTTGCGATGATATAGTTAGGGAATGTGACAAAGCATTTCTAGCTGGACAATAGCCTGCGTGAAACTACAGACCCACTGAGATGCCCCTGGCAGGAGTTTCCAGTAGCTAGGAAAGCTGAAGTAGGACACCAAAAATTGAAGAACTGTTTGCCTTTCAGAATCTGCCATGAGACACTAGAGTCCTTTCACAATCACCACAAAATCAAAGTTTGCCCCATTGGAATAGATTGCTGACAAGGAACCACCAGTGGCAAAGCAGAGCATGCCAAAACTCATGTTCTACTACTACTACTACAATGGCTCTGTGGGTTCATAATTCCCTTACCAATCTCACATAGTGACTACTTGCAGATTTGCCGAGAGACTTAATGTTTGTCCTTTCTGTGATGCTGCTATTCCAATCCATCCATTTGGTCAGGTCCAAGAGCCGAGGAAGGACTAGGTCTTCTCCATGGTGCAAAAGGCAATACAGACAAGAACAGACTCCAAAGCCAAGGATCTGCTCTTAAGATATTCTGCGCCTGTACTGGAAAACTGAGGCTCTGTAAGCCAAACAGTTTGTGAGAGTGGGACTAAAACCCCTACCTTTTTATTATGACAGAAAACCAAGCACATCTTTATTTGTAGCCCCTTTAGCAGGCAGGTTTCTCCACTGAAATGTGAAATGGGGAAAAGGTTGCTGTAGGCTGGAGCATTGGAGAACAAGCTAGTTACAACCGAGGAATGGGCTAAAAGGCTTTTGAGGCAGGGGCCTTCACCTTTCCCTGCTCACAAGGATAAAGGAAACTGAATCATAGCTTTAGAAGTCTCCACTATTTGCTCCATAGTCAAACAGAAACAAATCAGAAAATACCCCTTTCTTAAGGCAGTGGCAGAATAAACTGCAACTTTTGTTTGAAAAGGCATGCTCAAGACTCCTGTTCTGCTGACTGTCAGGATCAGTCTCGTTGGATCACAACAGGCAAACAACGCATGTGTGATGTGGCTGGATAAATGAAGTAACTCCTACTGGACAGAAAGACCACAAATCAGAAGTACTACAGTCTACTCCTGCACAAATTAAATTCCCCAAAACATGTTTTCATCTAGTAATTCAGTATGCCTTAAAATCTCCTGGCTTTTAGCAATATTTTGTCATCAAAGGGTCCAGAGTACTCCATTAACAGTTACCTGAGGCTCTCCAAAGTGAGTAGATTTTGGATGTTCTGTGAATAATTAGGCAGTGATTTCTTTCCTCTCCTGAAATTTAAGCCTTGAACTTTATTGCAAAACAGAAGCCTCTCTGGGACACACTTTAAAAATTGAAAAAGTAAAACTGTATTTGTTAAAATGTATGTATTTAACAACTGTGGGAAGACTATTGAATATTAGATGCTTATAAAGATTTGGTAAATGCAGGAGAAGGGGGAGTGGGTAAGAAGAGTGTCTGGGAAATAGAACAGGATTGCCAAGAAACAGATATCATTTTGTGCCAGAATAACTTGGCATTAAAAACATGCACCAGCTAACTTGGAGTCACAGGCATTAAATACACATACTCCCTCCCTTTCTCTACAAGCTAATCAAACACATTTAGTCAATTACAAACAGACGTGATTCCTGCTAAATTTCCTTTGGCAATAAAACAGTTTTGAAAACCGCAGGTCAGATAAATACTACATCTGTCAACCTTTTAATGTCTTTCCTCCTAAATCCTCCTTACTACTACAGACAAAGAGTAAAATGTTGTCTAAGTAAAAAGGCCACAGTTGAGGTGTTCTCTCCAAGTCTTTTTTTATACTTATATGTACACACATACATACACACACTTTGCTGGAAGCTTAATAATATCTGTTTTCTCCAAAATATGAAAAACTGAGCTTTGAGGTTTTTAATGGCAATGCATACTATTCTGCACAGAACAATGCAATGGCCTACCAGTTTGATTAACACAGCTCTGGGAATACTGGGATGACTTTATCGACAGAATAATTATTAGGTAATAATTATTACCTAAGCTTTATCTATTCAAAAAAATGTCTAGTTGAGTGTTAATCAAAGCTTCTAACTTGTCTCTCAGCAGCGTGAAAATTTTTTTGCTGTAAAATTCATCCTGCAGCTACCAACTCCTTATTTCTAGAATATGTATGTATAAACACACATACGCCATACAGACAGGAGCTATATTCTATAGGAGTGATCATGTAGTTTAGAATAATGCAGTGTTAAACTTGATACCAATGGCAAGATCTCATATAATAGATCTCCAGTTATTTTTTTCTCTTCCTTTGCTCTTTGGGTCCTATGAATTTGTTCATATAGTATCTGAAGACCTGTTTAACCTTGTAAGACAGTAAACCACTAATTTTATAGATGAATAAAAGAGTAAAACTATATTGTCTGGCTGAGGTTACTCATGTAACTACTGCTTTCACAGGCAATGAAACACTAATTTCTCAGGTGCTTTATTAAAAAGATTCATACAGCCTCCTTCAATAAAGTCTTCCTGACTCGCATAAAGCTAGCACCATCCTTCTGAGCCACTTCAGCAGTGCTGGGAAAGGGTAACTGGGAATGAAAACCAAAACATAGTTTTAACCCAAAGGATGAAGAGAACTAGGAGTGTAGCATGGTGAAAGCTGTACTGCCATTGCTTTGTGATGTCCACCACAAAGCTAATGGAACATTTCAGGTTACAGGACTACCCTGGAAACCTCTTCTGAAGGGAATGGGGTGGGCAGGAATCTGAAGGACATCTGCTATGGTTCAGCTTCATATTTTAGTTTAAATCGAACATTGCTTAGCTGAAATGTCCTGGTTTTGGCTGGGATAGAGTTAATTTTCTTCCTTGTCGCTGGTATAGTGCTGTGTTTTGGGTTTGGGACTAGAATGGTGTTGATAACACACCGATGTTTTGGTTGTGGCTAGGCAATGTTTACACTAAGTCAAGGACTTTGCAGCTTCTCTTACTGCCCCGCCAGTGAAGAGGTTGGGAGTGCAGAAGAAGCTGGGAGAGAGCATGGCCAGGACAGCTGACCCCAACTGGCCAAAGGGATATTCACAGATGGGCAGGGGTTGGAAGGGACCTCTGGAGATCATCTAGTCCAACCCCCTGCTAGAGCAGGATTACTCAGAGCAGGTTGCACAAGACTGCATCCAGGCATTTTGAATCTTTCCAGAGAAGGAGACTCCACAGCCTCTCTGGGCAGCCTGTTCCAGTGCTCCGTCACCCTCAGAGTAAAGAATTTTTTCCTCATGTTGAGGTAGAACTTCCCATGTTCCAGTTTGTGCTCGCTGCCCCTTGTCCTGTCACTGGGCACCACTGAGAAGTGTCTGGCCCCATCCTCTAGACATCCACTCTTTAGATATTTATAAGCATTGATGAGATCCCCTCTCAGTCTTCTGCAGGCTAAACAGACCCAGCTCTCTCAGCCTCTCCTCATACGAGAGAGAATACCATATGACATCATGCTCAGTGCATAAATTTAGGGGAAGCTGGATGAGGGTGTGATTGCTGGTCAGGGATGGAATGGGCATTGGTCAATGGGTGGCAAGCAATTGCTTTGTGCATCTCTCACTTTATGTATTCTTTTATCATCATTATTTTCTTCCTTTGCTGTTCTATTCAACTCTTTTTCTCAACCCATGAGTTATGCTGCTTTTTTTCCCTGATTCTTCTCACCATCCCACTGTGTGAGTGTGGGGGGAGAAGTGAGCGAGTGGCTGTATGATGCTTAGTTGCTGGCTGGGGTTAAATCAGGACATCAAGACAGGTCGACATATCAATGATTCATGACAATTTACTGGAAACGTACAAAAATTAATGAAAATCAGGAAGCCTCTTGAAATCTTCTCTTCAAATTTGCCCAGCTCTCCATGGGCAAATCTTACAAAACATGCTTGAAAAAAAATGTAAAGAATCAGTCAAGATTTATCATGATAGTTCTAAAAACTGTACTTACCCAAGCAAGAGTTCAGGTGAGCGGTACCATCTGGTAGCCACGTATTCTGTATAGTTAGCATTGCTTCCTTCAGAGAGATTCCGAGCAAAGCCTGTCAAATAAACAGTGTGAAAGATTATATCCTATTTTAAATAAAATATGCATATCATCACTGATTTTGGCGGTAAGAGGTAATGCCTATTTATATCGGAACAAATTGTTTACAACCCTAGTGCAGAATGATGTCTCCAGCAGTGCAAGCTTTTATTGATATGACAGTGAAAGTCAGCATAGAATCATCATAGAATCATTAAGGTTGGAAGACACCTCCAAGATCATCTAGTCCAACTGTCCCCCTACCACCTATATTACCTACTAAACCATGTCGCTAAGTACCACATCCAAAGCACGTCTGCTTTAATGACTACTTTACTTGTGTACTCTCCCCAGCAGTCTATGGGCTTTTCCTATGACTTTTGTTGCTTTGCCATAATCAAAACAGATTGATAAAAGTTACCTCTCAGTATGCCATGCAAGCTATTGAACTATTGCTGCTAAATTTCACTGAGATGCTGTTTGCAAAGATTTATAACATTAGAAATCTAACATATGTGGGGGGGGTAGACTTTTCCAGTCATTGATTCTAACTACTACAGTCTCACTGCATTCAATTTTTTTAAGTGGTCAAGAAACTATATATTATTCTCATCTAAGGAGAGATCCCTGCTCCAAATATTTTGTTAAGAATAATAATTAAAAAAGTATACTTATTCACAATTGTACCAAAACTTAACTTCTGGCCTAAAGCATAACAATTAAGACCACCAACTGTGAGAAGAGTACATATATTGGAAATTCCAGATGTAGGAATAATTTGCATTTTTTGTTTTCATTCTCCTCCATTTTTTAGAAGTCAGCCGAGCACCACAGTAATGATGTTACTGGATGCTTCATGTAGAATCTCTAGGGCTGATGCTAGCACTGTTTTCAGAAAAGTATCGTGTCTTAGAGTTTTCAAATAAATCATTAATATTAAGGTGAGATAGGACAGGCAGAACTCAGCAGCAAGGCTCTAGATGTGTAACCTCCTTACTAAAGCTCAAACTGAGACAAATTTTTGGGACTGAAATGCAAAAGCAACATTTTCAAGATGCCTTCTTACTGGGATGTGGCATCAAAACTCAGTCCAAAATTCACTTCAGTGAAATCACTATGAGTCTTTCCATTACTGCATGAATGATGAAGAAAGAATAAAAATTCCAAAGCGCTGCAGAGGTGTAAGGCATAATTTAATATTCAGAATCAGTAAGTGCTACTTCAATACAATAGTCATCATTCTTTACATCTGAGTTCTTATGCAGAACCTGACAAAATGGCTTTTCCCACACAATTTGTGTAAGGTTGTAAATTTATTTCTTTTTTTTAAATTATTTTTTCTTTTGTTTTTGGTATTATGAAGGTGTATCTCATTTAGCAGCTTAGTGTGAAGGAGTCCAGCTCTGCTCACCCCAGTGGAACACTAATTTACTCCAAATTGAAGTAAAGGTTTGGAAGCAGATATTATTATTAGTGATTTGAGAAAACAATTATAAATTCATTACTGACAGAGGTTACAGCTGTTACTTTTTGCAAGATACCTCTACCTTCAAGAGTTAGTAAACTAAAAGGCATGTATGATGAAGAATAGATATTTCAAAGTTGTCCCAAAATAATAATAATTCTGATCTATTCCCATGAAGTCTAATGAACATTACTGATGCTGCTGGAGAAAAGCTGGAGAAGAATTATTACATATAACATTGGGTTTGGGTAAATTCCTAAACACTACTATATTTAGAACTGCTTAGGCAACCCTGTTTCTATTTCAAACTACATGACCCACCTGATTAATCTTGTCAGTGAAAAATTAATTCATGTGTTTAAAGAAGAGGATAACCAGGATCTACACTGAAGAAATGGGACAGATGGAGTGAACAGTGGGAAGTCCCAAATGGAATGGGAGGGAGGAAAGTGTCGTATGATAAAAATAAACACATGTGCTCATGTAAGGCAGCCCACCAGCCCATGTGCACCAGAAGAATCACAGATTCACAGATCGGTAGGGGTTGGAAGGGACCTCTGGAGATCATCTAGTCCAACTCCGCTGCTAAGGAGGACATGGTTTAGTGGGTAATAGGTGGTGGGGGGACGGTTGGACTAGATGATCCCTGAGGTCTCTTCCAACCCTAATGATTCTATGATTCTATAAAGCAGGATCACCTAGAGCAGGTTGTGCAAGTCAAGGACACATCCTCCTCTCTCCAGGCCAGTCTCTTGACCTTGGTCACAATCAGCAGCTACTATGTCCAGGGATCAGCAGAGATCAGAAAGATAGCGGACAGAATTAACAATTCAAGAAAGCATAATACCTTTTTAAGGGCACAATTACATTTTTTATGTCACGAAGGACTTATTATTCCTTTCTCCACATTGTGCTGAGATATTGAGAAGAATTTGATACATAAATAAGAGAAGGTAACTAGGGAGAAGATTACACCAAATTCTAAACAGTGACAAGGAATAGATTAGAACATGAAGACAGAAGGCGATTTGGGTGAGAGCAACTATGAATGCAATAGAGTTTGCAAATGCATCACGATGCAAGGAGGGAGAACAAGTCAAATAAGAGATTTCAAGAAAGGACTTTAAAACAACTCAAAACAGGGTAGGAGAGATGTCAAGGAGAAAGGCGTGAGGAGAAAAGGAGATTGTAACTTTCTTACAGAGAAATAAGGCAAATTTAAGTTAGATGTAAAGCAAAGCATTCTAACATTAATCACTTGCAAGTACTTAAGTAGGTGCCTAGGAACACTGGGGAACCTCAATTACTGACAATTTTAAGAATAAGCTAAGCAAACACCTGTCAAGAATGACACAGACATGCTTAATCCTTTCTTGGAGTAGGTGGAAGAACTAGAGAATTTCTTGAGGTCTTTTCCAGCCCTGTGTTTCACGATTTCTACGCTTATGCATCATACAGAGATTAAGAGATTGCTAAAACAAGTGATTTTGAAGCCCTGGTTTTGAAACAGCAAACACACTAGTCAGAAAGTCTATTTCCAACAGTCAGATGCATCTGCTGTAATTGGCATTTTGCACTGTTCTCTTTTTCCACTTCTATTGGCAGAAATGACACCCACATAACATGTGTCCAGGCAAGTACCACATTCAGTCTCATTTTTATCTAGCACGGTATGTACAGAACACATGGCACAAGGATTATGAAGAACTATCTTGTTAAAAGTTTATGGACTTTTCTGTTCAAACTGTTTTGCCCAATGGACTATTTGGAAACTCTCAATTACTTCAATATCTTCATTGGGATGGATGCATAGACCTTCTTTTTGCATCTGTTACCACATGAGGAATGTGGCACCCTATGTGACAAGTGCCTGTGTTCCAAAACATGATTCAAGTTAGGTGGGCAGACAGCATATGTTAAATCATACAATCATAGAACCATTTAGGTTGGAAAAGACCTTTAAGATTCTCAAGTCCAACCACTAACCTAGCACTGCCAACTCCACCACTAAATCATGTCCCTAAGCACCACATCTGCATATCTTTTAAATACCTACAGGGATGGCCACTCAACCACTTCCCTGGGTAGCCTGTTCCAGTGATTGACAAACCTTTTGGTGAAGAAGTTTTTCCTAATATCCAATCTAAACCTCCCTTAGCGCAACTTTAGGCTGTTTCCTCTTGTCCTGTCTCTTGTTACTTGGGAGAAGAGACCAACACCCATCTGGCTGCAACCTCTTTTTCATATTAAAAGGTAGATTTTTCTATCCTAATTTATACACGTTCAGGAAATGCCTGTGGCTAATACCATTCTGACAGATATCTTATGGTAATAGCTTAAGCTACTAGCAATAATGTTGGTAAGCAATAAGGCTAAAAAATTGAAATTGATTCCCCATTATAAGAGTTGCTTGGAATTCTAAATTCAACTAAATCTGAAATATTGATCAAAATTCAAACTAACCCACATGAACAATAAGAACATCAGAAATTCCTATAATTTAGTTTGCCTTCCTCAAGGCTGTGCCAAGCACCATGAGCACACTGTGACTGCATGCCTTTTTCAAGAGCAGAAAGAGAATGTAGCTGGAGAGTAGGGTGTGAGCAAGCCAACAGACTAGAACATCACTGCTGACAGCATTCACATCATCTATATCTAGTGAGAAAACTCGTCCAAAACATGATCATAGCATTTGTATGGCTTTTTATTTTCCTGTAATACTGCTGCACAGAGGATGCTGACATTAGTTTGCACACAAAGATTTGTTAGCTGAAGGCATATGCCAACTCTAGCAGTCAGTGTTACTTTCAGGGGGGACATCCCCCTGAAAACAAAACCCCAAACAAATGAGGGAGGGAAGGCGAAGGCCAGGGAAGGCTCTTCCCCACGACTGAGGAAGGATGAGGGGGTGAACAGTTCCCATCAGGACCCACTCACACCCCCACTGGCTGTTCGTGCTTGCGAGGCCATTAGCTCAGACTGAAGCACACGTTGCTCAGGGGCAGGCACTGCCCGCTGGTTGGTTGTTAAGCTCTGCACAAGGCAGTGATTGGGTCCTCTAACCACCCATAGCTGGTGCGCGGGGGTGAATTATAGGCTTGGGTTGGAAGGGACCTCAAAGACCATCTAGTTCCAATCCCTCCTGCCATGGGCAGGGACACCCTCCACTAGACCAGGTTGCCCAAAGCCCCATCCAACCTGGCCTTGAACACTGCCAGGGATGGGGCCTCCACAGCTTCTCTGGGCAACCTGTGCAGTGCCTCACCGCCCTCACAGTAAAGAATTTCTTTCTAACATCCAAGCTAAATCTCCCTCTTTTAGTTTAAACGCATCACCCCTTGTCCGATCACTACACTCCCTGATAAAGAGTCCCTCTCCAGCTTTCCTGTAGGGCTCCTGTAGGTGAAGGGGTGGAGAGGGAGCAAGGTGTATGCTACATCAACCTTCACCCCCCCCAGGGAGAGCCCTGGCCCTGCCAGCCCCAGTGGGGTTTGCTTTGCAGGGGTAAGAACCTGAAAATAAGTGTGGAGTAAGGGAAAAATCCTGCCCCACCAGCTCTGGGCTCTGGCAGTGCTGCCAGGGCAGCCTGGGCACAAAGCTGCCATGGAAGGGCAGCCACAGCACTGTGGACACCAAAAAGGCGAAGGCACCAAGGGTACTGTGTAACAGTACCCTGGTGTTCTGTCAGAGCCGTGCAGTTTCTTACACTGTAGAATAAATTGCACCTAATTCAAAGAACTCATATGGATCAAAGCTTCTAAGGCTTCTCCTAGAACAGTTATTGTTTCTGAATGCTTAAGCAAAAATGCCTTTAGGATTAAAAGAAATAAGCAGCACTACAAATGACAAATGCCTTTTTTGTGTTCATAAAAAACCTATTTCCATCTATTTTTTTAGCAGTTCTTCTTTTCATTCAAAATTGCAGAGGCTTGAAATGACAGCTTTCAAACCACCCTCACCAAAAAGCGCCCTTGGGTAGCACTATGAAATTGGTTTTTATTTACCAAGCCAAACTGTAAGCTTTTTAGAGGGAATAACATTTTATTCTGTGTTTATGAAGCATTTAGAATAAAAATAGAGATTGTTGGAACAGCGTACATTCCACCCTGTTGTCTTCTGGGGATTACTCACAGGGGCAGAGTTTGCCTTGTCCTTGGGTGATGACTCTTCAAAGCCTAAAAGCTGGCATTAAGCAGGTATGGATAGGTCAGGAAACATCAGAGCTAACATTGCATGTACAACTCCGACTCTAACCTCCAGCCATTCAGTCATTAATCATATGTGGACACATGATTCTTTGAGTAACGTAACAGTAAAAGTTGACCTACAACTACACACTTAACAGTCCATGAATGACAGTGGTTCAAAAAATATATTAAAAATAGGTTTATTGTGTCTTTATTAAACAAGAAAGAATTATCTTATCTTTTAATACACAGGCCACATAAACCTAGAGTTTTGCTATCTGCCTAATCAGCTTATCTGCACTTTTCTAGCTGGGTGCCAATAACTGCTGGTAAAAACCTCATCAAATCAAACATAGGAAGAGATAAATGTAGCATTTCTATTGACATGTTAATACAGATATTTCACAGGGTATGCAAATTAAGCCCAGAGATCATTTAAATTAAAGTACTGGCCACAAACCTGAAGTAGTAATCAATTCTGACTACTAAAAGGGTTTTAAAGAGCACATATTGTAGAACTCATAAGGCAAAACTCCTCTGCAGGGGATTTTCATTAAAAAGGTAAAAAGCAGGTATCTATCTATTGAACTTACCAAAGTCACACAACTTCAGAACATCATTGTGGCTTATTAAGAGATTCTCTGGCTTGATATCTGGTGTGTCAGAGTGAGAAAAAGAAAAAAAAAAGCTGTTAACTTCTCTTTTTAATTTTGAACTTTGTCAACAAATATTATTTCATTATAATGTATTTAGAGATATTCATGCAATCACAAATGAAGCATTACAAGAGCAACTGCTGAAACAGCTTCCAGCAATTCAGTTTGTGAACATGCAGAATTAATTTTCTGCCTTTTCAAGTCTTTTAAAGTGTTTCCCAACAAAAAATGGGAAGATAAAAGGTGCTTTCAGATAGACCTGGGCAGCAAACCAATACGCAGAATATTGCGTATTGCAAAACAATACAAAGAACTGGCATTTTATTACCCAGTTAACCAATAAAATGTTAAGGATGTTGTGCTCAACATTTCCAGTTACCTTCTTAAATCATAGAATCATTAAGGTTGGAAGAGACCTCAAGGATCATCCAGTCCAACCATCCCCCCACCACCTATTACCCACTAAACCGTGTCCCTAAGTACCACATCCAACCTTGCGTTAAACACCCTCAGGGACGGTGACTCCACCACCTCCCTGGGCAACCCGTTCCAATGCCCGACCACCCTTTCCCAGAAGAAATTTCTCCTCATCTCCAACCTGAACCTCCCCTGGCGCAACTTGCAGCCATTTCCCCTTGTCCTGTCACTAGTTATCTGCGAGAAGAGGCCAACCCCCAGCTGGCCACAACTTCCTTTCAGGTAGTTGTAGAGGGCAATAAGGTCTGCCCTGAGCCTCCTCTTCTCCAGACTAAACAGTCCCAGGTCCCTCAGCCGCTCCTCATAAGACTTGTGCTCCAGCCCCTTCACCAGTTTGATCACCTCTTGTCATTTATTTTGAAAATATATGCTGTCTAGTTTTAAGCCTGGGTTTTGCTTTTATTCCTATATGGATATTGTGGTATCCCTGTATGGTATATTTTTCAAACTGTATTTTACAAAATATTTTCAGACTCTTGCTTATGTTTGAACAGTCTCAAATAGAAATAGCATATTGTATGAGACTTTTTAACTTATTGGACACATTAATTAGAAATCTTTCTCTTGCAAAGCCACAAAGCAAAATACAATTATATTAAATCAGGATAAAATACAGAAAACTAGATAAAGTCACACACCAACATATGTACTCTAAGTGCTTGCAGCTTAGGAGAAAAAATAAATATGCAGAGTTGAACGTCTGGGAACTGGGAGGAACTGCCTTAAGAAGTAAAACACAGGGGACCAAGCTCTGAGTTCTGGGCTATTTTTCTCCTAATAGTCTATCATCAGATTCAAAAGTGAAATGACTGAGCACCATGAAACGTTTAAAAAAATTCCTTTTCCTTTGGCAGTGTCAGTACTGCAGTGCATATGATACAATCTTTATATCATTCCCCAAAGACAGTGGACAGTAAGATTTATATGTACATGAATTTAGTTTTAAAACAATCTGAAGTCATGCAGCAGGTGTAAGAACCAGGCAAATTTAAAGTTGTTTTTTTTTTTTCTGTTGATATAAAGCAAGTGCTTGTATTTATGTTAAATGCAAATCACTTCAAGCTGTAACATCTTTCCTTTAGAAAACAAATTCCTACCCAGGGCTTATGCCCACATGGAGAACTACACACTTACCTCTATGAACAATATCGTTCTTATGGCACCAATGAATTGCTTTAATTAGCTGGTAGATATAGCTTTTCACTTTTTCTGGTGGAACCCCATTAGGCATTTCTTCTAGCAATTCAAGCATATTCTAAATGTTTAAAAGACACATTATTTAGAAGAGTTATACTGCAGTTGCTGGAAGAGAACATACTTTCAGCAATCTCAAACAACATACTTAGGCCATGGAGCCTGGTTACGCAAAATCGGCAGTTTAACATCCAAGGAGTGTATTTTAATCATAAGCATACTTCTAGCTGTTGTCATTCTAGAGAAAGCCCTCGTGAAGACAGTAATCCTTAAAGGTGAACCACAAATATGCCACAAGTCCTTCAAAACTGTCATTAAACCACTTAGCCTGAAAGTTCTAAAAAGCCATTTAGCTACAAAAGTTGCTTAAACTGAAAGATCAGGTCAGTGTGGCTATAGCAAAAGCTTAGTAGAGCACAATGTTCTGTAAATATCTGACTGTGCTTTAACTTATTATTTCCTTCATTATTAAGCTAGTTCCACTGCTTTGACGTTGTAAGGCTGCGATTAGTTACAAACTGTGTCTGTATGCGAATGGCTGTAGTTAAAGCAACCCAAGGCTATTAGTGCCAACGAAGTAACAGATAAAAATGTCTCATAGGGGCATAAAGAGTAACCTAAGGAGTATCCTATAGCTATATATCTGCTATATTGGTCTTAGACATATTTGCACTACAGTAACTATGGCCATATTAACTGTTTTAGGGCTGTACATAGGGAAGGAAATAAACTGATTGTTTATACTAGCAAATTTCCTTGTGAAAAAGGACACTTCAATTCCCCTTATGTTGTCAAATGTCTCTAATTTTGCACAATTAGAAGTACAACTGTGTTTGTACTCTGAGTCCTGAATGAAAAATGGGCAGCAGCAGCCCACTTGAAGAGAGAAAAGTCTTATTTACTGAATACTGAACCAGAAATAATTTTGTATTAATGTAAGTATTTTGGCTATATTGCCTTACACAACTCATTTAATTATGGATTTGAGCACTCGCAGATTTTTCATTTAAAATAAATTTACGTTGTCTTTGACAAACGTTTTCTTCAGCTGTGTAATAAAATTTTTGAACATTCTCTTGTAAGAAATTTTAATGAACACAAATATAAGACAAAACAATTGGAGACTTTGATAATATTTGAAAACATTTCTAAGTTTTGTAATCTGTGGATAAATACAGGAACTTATGTGCTTGAGTGTAAGTTTCCTTAGAAATACACTTCAGATCTGAGAAAAGGAATTTTCTGTTGAAGAACCATATTGATTTTAGTTAAGACTCTGGTCTACACAGAAGCCTGTGGATCTGGGTAAGTAAGTCAAGAAGTTAGTGTTACAAATACGGACCAGAATAGCAGCATCAACACAGCAGACATAATCCTATATGAAGACATTAACTAAGGGGATGATGAATAAAGGAGATTAGTATTTAAGTAATCTGGATTTGAGCTAAGATCCCTAAAGGACACAAGGTGCTCATCACCAGTTAAAACAAAAATTAGCCTACCATACCACATTTTATTTAATTACTTCTGCCCTTCTCTCATTTAAAAATACAGAAATCATCCTAGTCTTCAAAATAAACTATTGTGGAAACTATTTGACATATCTGAAAATGAGAAATGTTCATAGACTGCAAAGTTTAACTGAAAATAAAGGTGACCATTAATATAGAAATTACATCAGGCCCAGACTATACATGATGCCTCCCTTTATCATTACAGTCTTTTATTCCTACACAAGTAATGTTAGATACTGAAGCCTGGTGTTTGTACCAATATTAAAAAATTTTGAAGTATATTCCTTATCAGATGAATTAAATGTCTTTTACTTATGCTGTACTTCCACTGTTACAGACAGCTTACCCAAATCAACTATAACAGAAAATTAAATGTATGTTCTAAGTTGGTGTGTTCCACATGTCTGGAAGAACTACAAGGAACATGGGTGGAACAAGTCAAGTTTTGGATGTTAGATCTAAGTAAGATGCACCACATTAGAAACTGCTGATATGCTGGTGAAAAACAAAACTGATTTCTGCCAAACTGTGGGCTAATGTAGGTCACCTCACATTATGCAACAAAGCTATATAACACAATAAATTGTAAACTGAGGTAAAGTAGACACTACTTAGGGTAAGGAATCTAAACTATTTAGGGTAAGGAATCTACATGAGAAAGAATTGACTGAAGAGGACTAGCACTCAGCTAGACTGCAACATCACACTGGCAGGATATTAAAAGAAAATTTTAATCAAGGGAACAATATCTCATGAAAGCTACAGAGATACATATACTTAAGCTTGTATACAGATACACTTTTACTGAGTGTATCTGACTACCATCTCATTATTTCCATGAAAAAATGCTAATTGGTCAGAATTCAGAGGTAAGTTCTGCCTTTGTCACAAGGTTGCAAAAATAATGAAAGACCAATCTGTTCTGGGATGTTTCTTCGTGGAAACAGACCGGGATGCTGGGCAGTAGTAGGCCAATCTAAGGAAATTTTAGAATCATTTCAAATGAGGTCAAGATTGGATAATGACAGTGATCGTTACCAAATCCCTCTATGCAACTATTGAAAGTGACCTTGTTACAGAAATATACAAACAACTCCTATTTTTAACAGGGAAGGATGGAGAAAGTTGAAACAGATTCCAAGGTCAAAGGTCTGTGATCTTGTATTGAAAGACTACATCAAGATTCATTACACAGCATAATACAAGACATTTAATTGGCTTTATAATTTAACTGGACTATAGAATTTGGACGGAAAATTTTCTTCAAATTTTATACAGTCCACTCCATGTAATTGGAACATGTTTGTGTTCATATATGAAAGCACTTTTCTTTTTAATACCAACACATGAAGTAAAAACAATAGTACAGTTATCAGTATTGCTTTCTCACGATAAATGTTTAATTACAACAATTCAGATTGTATTAAAGTTTCCGCTGTTCCTCTTTATAGATTGGAATAGCTTAACTTTTAGAAGTAAAAGTAATTTGAAAGACTTTTCCAATAAGCTGATGATTTAACTGCAGCAAGGATAGTACAAACTTAACTCACTTTTTCCACATATTCAAAAACTAAGTATAATTTTCCTCTTCTTCTGAAGGCTTCCTTCAGTTCCACTATGTTCTCCTGTTTCAAAGTGCGAAGCATTTTAAGCTCCCGTAAAGTGGTTTCTTTGACTTCTTCATTTTCTAGAGTGCAAAGTAAAAGTGACAGAGTAAAACTTATTAAAAAACAAAACAAAACTCCCAAGTAACAAGTACTATATATCTTTATTTTGAACCTCTGATTAAATTCTCTGTTATTACAGAGAAAAAGGCTTATTTTCTAGTGTGGACTCTCTGCTGACTGGATGCTTCTGCACTGGAAGAGAGGTAACTGGTGACTGTGCTGTCATTATGCAACTCTCACAAATTTCCATCTCTACCATCTAGGTTTTCACCGGAAGAAAAAGTTATAAGAAACAAATCATTTGCATTTCTATTTTTTCATTATGAAGAGCAGTAATATGCTTCATACGTAATTATGCACATATGTATGCAGACACATCCTCCACCCCACAGATATGTCATCCGCATGAAGAACTGGCAAGGTTAATATGTCCTCAGCAGAAACATTGGAATGTAAAGCTCATATTTGAACAATGTTAAAGAAATCTGTTTGATTCTAAATAGTTTTATTCTCCAAAAGCCATCACAAATTTTAAGACTGAAGTGCAGACCTGTAAGTCCTGTAAAGTTTCCCCACAAGGCTTTCAATGGAAGTACAGCAATGCAGACCAGTATAGCAGTCACAGAAGGCAGTAGAGCAAGTATTTATTCAACGAAGCCTTGAATCTGATTGAGTCAAGAAATTTCACTGTTGTGTTGACAATTCAGTTGTCTAAAAGTTGTTCAAAAAAGGAGGAGTGTTTTACTAAAGCTTTGTAGACTGCTTATCATCAAGGGGTCCTGAACTGACTGGTTTCTAAAAGGCTACTACCAATGGAATGTCAAATTATATTAGGTTTTATTTTTCATTTAGTAGAATGAAATCCATTAATTCAGTAAAGTTGTCCATGCACATGTAGATGCAGGGTTCTTAATCTCTTGGAACTGTTATTCACAACAAAGGGATATTAAATGGGATATGACTGCATAAATTCAACGTTAAATCGCATTTCCAGGTCATGTACCACAAAGACAGTCAAGAGACAGAAGAAGAAGAAACAAGTAAGAGGAACTGTTTTTCCAATCAAGCAAAAGGCAAAAACAGGTTGGCAGGGGAGAAAGAATAACACAGGTCCTGCAGACGCATATAATCATCATCAGAAGAGAGAAAAAAAATTTGAAGTGTAGCAGGAGGGAAGAGGAAAACAAAATACTATAATCACAAATGTTTTGATTAAAAAATATATAATTTAAAGCAATCTAAATCATTTCATTTTAAAACTCAGTGCTCAGTGTTGGCTTGCATCAAGCCTGATTACATAATTTCATCTATAACTAGACACTCTCTTTCCAGTGCATTTAGCATGCATGTGTCAAACAACAGCAAAAATTCAGTGAAACAAAAATGTCAATAGAAACAATTAGAGTATATTCAGATTTCTAATGAACTGCCATATTAACAAGACAGATGTGAAATGAGCTGAATCAAATCCATCAAAAGAACTTCTGTTGTATTTCCAGAAACTTGTAAACAACTAGCTACAACTCTGAAAAGCAGTCATCAGTCATGTAAACTGATATTACGTAATACTCTTGGAAAGCCAGACCTAATGGCAATGTTGCATTTTTTGTTTTCATGTTTTGGTAGACAGGCAAACATAAGAATTCTGTTTAGAGCTTAATACTGAGATTCATTGCCTAGGATCTGTACTGAATAGCCAAAGGGGTTCCAAAAAGCAATACTGAAGAACTCTCATGACCTGGTCAAGATGGTCACCACAATTATCTCATCTCTTACATTCTTTAACAAGGATGTAAAATGGTTTTCTGAATAGCAGAGCTAAAAGTGTCTGGCAAAATCAGCTGCAAAGCAAAGAGTTCACAGTGCATAAAACAACAGACACAAATCTGACTTTGCTGTGTGGAACTGGCTTCGAAGATTACAATTTTTGTAACCAACCACACCTCCATGGCCACCAGCAATCCTACAACAACAACAAAAAGGAGAAGTTTGCTAAAATAAAGTGGCTGCTGTTTCTTTAAACCACATTGTTAGCCCTCAGTTAAAGCCTTTGTATATGGCAAAGCATAGCTGCATCGCCTCAGACCGGGATGACTCGTCTTATTACTTCATACTTGGCTTCTCCTTCTGTTTGTGCTAGCCCATCAGGGATCGGGGCTAGCTCCTTATGTAAGCAAGGTAGACAGTTGCTCTCGTGACTGACTGCCAGCTCTGTCTATGACGGGGTGCTTGGATTCACTGTCCCCCAACAAGCGCAGCTCAGAGAGCCAGCCGTGTGGTGTACGGATCTTTGGGCTTATGACCGCTGGGTGAGGAACAGGAGTGTGCAGCACTGGCAACGTTTTCCGTGGGTTCTGCCTTCCGCTACCCACCTTGCCAGCTGCAGTAAGCCTTGCAGGAGTCAGCCCTTCCCCACACTCAGCAAACTCAGCAACACTGGAGAGTATGCAGAGGCTGCTGTGAGGGGGCAAAGTGCAAGGTTCCTGTGGAGCCTCCTGAAGGGAGGGCACAGCTGCTGCCTCACCGCCCTGCTCCCTCAAATTCTCCCACGGATCCCTGGGAGCTCCCCAATTCCTCTTCGTACTACTGAGCTCCTCAGTGACTTCTCTCAGGCTCCTCCGTTTACCCCTTCAAGCCCCCCTAACATTTAGATCCCCTCCCGCAGATGAAAGGTGATAAAGCCCAAAGACTCTGCAAGCCACTACTGCAAGAGGAGTTTCTGCCATTTTCTGATCACATCCAGACTCCAAGTGGTAGATCTTAGTACCGTGTACGGCACCACAATCTCAGCCCTGCTGACTGATGTACCAAGGAAGGTAGTTATCTAGTTGGAGTGTCTAATGCAGTCCCTAGGCAGGTATGAAGGATCAAGTACCTTGGATATTCGCAGAGCTAATAAATCATTATAATTTTAAACTCATGTCTTGATATATGAGACTTCTTATTTTAACTGGAGAGATATTAACAATGTAGCTATTGACAAGAAAGATTAGTCAGCAGAAAAGGTTACCTTCACTGTCTTTAAATTTCTTGATAGCCACAATTTCATGTGTCTCCTGTAAAACAAAAGTGAAGAAAGGGAAATGAGCAAGATCTGTTGTGTGGTTTGGTTTTTTTTGCCTTGGATTTTTTTCCCCTGAGCATCAGATAAAGAAAAAAAAAAAAAAAAAGGATCCAGAGAAATTTCACAATGCAAACCAAAATGAATTAAAAATCTGGTAAATATCTTGGTGATGAGGCCAAATGCGATACAAAACTGCATATATCAGATAAGTCACAATTAGGCACCCTAGTATGAAAAACCGAACTTAAATGCCAAAAATTCATATTTAAATACCTTGTACGAGATCTGAATTTAATTTTCAGAATAGTTGTTCCTGTAGTTGTTTAGTTATTCTGAAAGTTAAACAATCCTTCATCTGACCCAAGCCTGAGTGGGGGTGCTTATCTTTGTGAGTTGAAGGAAAAATAATGCACTAGCACGTGGCTAAGGCTTACAATGAGACCGGTAATTTTGGTTGGCAGAAGTTTTTGGATGTCAAAGTTAAATATCCACAAAGATGGTGATTTTAGGACAGTAAATGCTGTGTCTCCTTAAAAAAAAGACTTGTCATCTCAAGGGAAGCCTATCCAAAATCAGAATCACTAACTGCATTTGAAAGCATTAATCTGTGCTTACTATATGGTCACAGGTGATAACTTCTTAATGCCTGCCTGCCTTCACATTCCTCTAGGATTCTCTATTCTCAAGAAACGTGGTCATCATAGGTTACATTGTTCTCTTTAACGAACAGGAATGCATTTAGCACATGGCCAAAATACAGCTAACATGACACGACTAGTGCAGGTCTGCTCATACAATGATGCAGCACCTGAGTTTTACTAACATGATGGGGAACAAGCTTTAAGGTCACAGAGTAAGGGCATGTGAGCAGACATGCAGCAGGCTACCTGGGTTACTTGGTGAGCTACATCTAGCTTACACACCTTTGCCAAATATCACAGTTTCAAAAAAACCCCAAAACCAAACCCAACCAACCAACCCCAACAAAACCACCCCACAACAAAACCAGAATATCCCACTATTTAAGACATACAAAGGCTGGATTGGACTACAGCAATATAAAAAGTCAAGCCCTTCTGGAATACCTGAAGAAATGTGCATAACCAAGTATTGAATAATTCAAACATTTATTCCATTTTTTATTTCAAACTGTCATAAAACATGAACCTATAAAACACCTGATCCCACTTAAAGTAAAAGCACCTGGTGTTTTTAGAGAGCACTTGCATGGCTTTTCTGCTACTGAAATCTGCCCCTCATATACATTGGTATAACCTGAAGGCTGATACATGACATAAAATCAGCTGAGATCCTGGAAAGGTCCAAGCACTACCCTTTGCTCAACCAATTCACCAAACAGCAAAGAAAAGTATGTCAGAACTGAGGACATAATACTCATTTTAGGTTCAGAGTGATTCTGAAAGTCTCGTCTAGAGCTTTTATATCAGATGCAGTTCCTAAATATTTTTGTTTCAGGAAGCTTGCAAACTGAATCGTCTAAACTAAACCAAATATAGTATTGCTACTACTAAGTTATAGTATTGTTAAACTTCATAGAATAATTATCATCTAGTTCCAACCCCCCTGCCATGGGCAGGGACACCCTCCACTAGACCAGGCTGCCTAAAGCCCCATCCAACCTGGCCTTGAACACTGCCAGGGAGGGGGCCTCCACAGCTTCTCTGGGCACCCTGTGCCAGTGCCTCACCATCCTCACAGGGAACAATTTCTTCCTAACATCCAATCTAAATCTATCCTCTTTTAGTTTAAAACCATTGCCCCTGGTCCTGTCGTTATCTACCCTAGTAAAGAGTCCCTCTCCTTCCTTTATATAAGACCCCTTCAGGTACTGGAAGTCCGTAATGAGGTCCCCCCCAGAGCCTTCCCTTCTCCAGGATAAACAACCCCAGCTCCCTCAGCCTGTCCTTGTAGGAGAGGTGCTCCAGCCCTCTGACCACCTTTGTGGTCCTCCGCTGGACTCGCTCTAACCTAACTGTAGTAATAATAGTAATAGTTAGTAGCACTATGAAGGAACACTGCTAAGAAATTTAGCTTATTTGACTTCTTATACCTACTGTTAGGTGCTTTAGCTAATTAAGCCTTTGAAAGGTTTTTTAGAAAAGGAACACTGTAATTGCCCTCAAAAGCCTCTGCTGACTGTAACATGCCTATGTTTAGACAGTATGCATACACCACTTTGCAGATGAGCCAAATTTATTCATTAGCATTACATTCCTATTTCACATGAAGGAAAAGAAAAATTTGTAGATGTTTTGGCAAGCATCAAAAGGCTGTATTTTTATTCTTGAAGTAATGGCTAAGTACACTGAAAGAAATGTAGGAGTTAAAACCTGTTGCTTCATGCAGCAATTCTGCACCTTCCAAGCAATCTAGTCCATGTGGCTTCTCTCCCATGTACTGCTGTCCCTGATGTGTACAGTGAATGAATTATTTTGGAAATTAAGTTTTAAAAGGTCTTGGGCCACAGTCTTGCAAAGGCTTATGTAAGATATGCTATCAGACATCCTCTAGGATTTTGACTGTTTGCAGTATTTAAAGCACAAGTGGTTCTATGAAGAACAGGAACATAAAGACTTTAGCAACACAAATAGGGAAGAAAAAGTTATCCAAACAGTTCAAAATACTGTAACATTTAAGAAATTTTCATTTGAAAAGCTTTATCGTTTGTATTACTTCATTAAACTAATTAATGTCATAATTAAGCAATCAAAAATTTATACAGGACATATTCCCTATCTTAAAAAAAAACCAAAACAAATAACATATAAGGTATTTAAACAACTTAAAGTGAAACATCACCTAATGAGACTAGACAAGAGGTGCTTGGAGGCGCTGCACTAGTAACATTTTATTCCTTCTTAGGGAGGGACATTCTTGTCTAGGTTTCTTGGAGAACCTCATCCTATCCCAATGGCATTCTCTAAGAATCAGCTGCTGGTGAAGAAATCAAGCCAAAGCTAAAATAAATACAAGGACACTCAAGACTACTGTGCACAGATTTTTAAATACAATGTACCTGCTTGTCAAAAAGGCTGTAACTTCCCTGTGATGTGGAACATCCCCAGAACAGTAGGGTTTGGGACTGCTCCAGCAGGCAGAACAGAAAATTGAGGCTGAGTGCATGTTTTCCACTTCTTGGTCAAGTGCTCTAAACCAACTAAATAGGTGTATAAGGTGACATAAAAAACAGTAGCGCCTCATCAATCATGCTTTAAACTAGTTTCCAAAGGAAGAGCCCATCTCACATGCCCTGTTTGTTTGTGTCTCTATTTGCCATCCATCACCACTAGTAATTTTGACGTAGATGCCCAGTTTCAACCAAATTTTACAGAGAAATGCGAGTTTTAAAAAGAGAAAATTTCAAAAAAATTTCTCAAATTTGTCAGCCATATGCAGAGTATCCTTCCCTTGGGAGAAGAAAGCAGTAAGAACTGAGTCTCCTGTACATTGCATGATGTTGCAGGCAAGCAGCATAGGTAGGCTGTGCAACGAACCAACAGGCATAAGCACAGCTTTTGATCTGCCGCCATACATCATTCTTGTTTATGCAAACTAATAGCGAATGATATTGGAAAACACGGAATACACTTGGTCTATGGATCTGTTCAGTAGGCATATAGTAGGGGTGGCACTACAGCTGTCAGACGATGCCTGCCCAATCTGAAGTTTCAATCAAGGACTGACACGGAATCATAGAATCACTAAGGTTGGAAAGGACCTCTGAGATCATCAAGTCCAACCGTCAACCTAACGCCACCATGCCTACTAGACCCTGTCCTGGAGCGCCGCATCTATGCGTTTTTTGAAGATCTCCAGGGACGACGATTCAACCACCTCTCTGGGGAGCCTGTTCCAATGTCTCACTACTCTTTCCGTGAAGAAGTTCTTCCTAATATCCAATCTGAACCTGCCCTGACGCAACTTGAGGCCATTCCCTCTAGTCCTGTCGCTTGCTACTTGGGAGAAGAGACCAACACCCTCCTCACTACAACCTCCTTTCAAGTAGTTGTAGAGAGCGATCAGGTCTCCCCTCAGCCTCCTCTTCTCCAGGCTAAAGAGCCCCAGTTCCCTCAGTCACTCCCCATAAGATTTCTTTTCCAGTCCCTTCAGCAGTTTTGTTGCCCTTCTCTGGACACACTCCAGCAGCTCAGTGTCCTTCTTATATTGAGGGGCTCAAAACTGGACACAGTACTCGAGGTGAGGCCTCACCAGAGCCGAGTACAGGGGGACAATCACTTCCCTACTCCTGCTGGCCACACCATTCCTGATGCAGGTCAGAATGCCATTGGCTTTCTGGCCACCTGGGCACACTGCTGCTGGGCACACTTGTGGTGTCTGTGCAAAGCAGAGAGACACCACATTGCTATGCCCTGAGGAGATGGACAGAAGCCAGGATACAAATAAAAGCAGAGCTTTGAGCAATGAGGGAACTCAACAGTAAAAAAATCAGATTCTTGTGGGAATCCAAAAGGTTTGTTACAGATCACATTTTGACTCTTACTTAAACCTTTACTTACAAATCCTCTTGGAGATCTGAGCTCTCCCGTGGATCTGGTTCTCCCACTCTTCAAAAACAGGCCAAATTGCAACTCTCCAAAATAGAATTATCATTCTCTAAAGTATCTTTTTTTTTTGCATTTCAAAAAGTTTTTTTTCAAGACTGTACTCTAACAGAAGAGTACTGAAACAATGTTCAGTCTGACTGTGGAAAATCTCCTCAGACAATAGCTCAGTATCCAACTCCTAGCATGGAAAATTCTCATATATAGTTAATGTGTAATTTAGGTAGATACGCTGTAACTAGCTGATTCAATGTTTGAGACTTCAGTGAATGTCAAGGAAAGAAAAAACTCAAGTAATCCTAAACATTCTGTGCTCTTTATGGAAAACAGAATATCCTTTCTCATCTCTACTACTTAGTACTAGTAGCTTATATAATGAAGTATGAAACTTTGAGTTCGCTTAGTTGTAGTTTTGCTTCACTCAGCTACATTTATTACTAAGCATCTCATTAGCTAGCTCTACTAAAAAATTCTGGCCTCAATATTTCACTTTAAATTCTGAGGCAATGGCAAATTTGCTAATGAACAAGTCAAGCCTCTCTTAGCATTGGTCTGTCATAAAACTACAGGAAAAGCACGATTTTACAGTTAAATATGCAACAACGGATGAATGTTACTGAAAACATTTTGTGTAAAAGTTAATGACGTACACAAACTGATTATTCAGACTCCATGATTACACATGTCGAAAATGGGGCAAAATATGTCTCTTCTCCATGTCCAAATTTGCTAATATTAATTTAATAAGGGTAAGACAAAAATTCTTAACCTATGTCTGTTCATTTGTTTTAATACAGAGGAGCAAGGAGATACTCTTCTGGCAGCCACCCAGAGATTTCTCTACCGAGTTTCCTCACAAGATTGTAGCACCTGGTATTTTCTGTCACCAGTATCAATCTAAAAGAGCTCCCTGATTCAAAAGCATTTAATTCCATTTAGGGGATAGAGGTCCCCTGTATTTCCATTGTCTCTACATAATTTATATGACATGATAGTGTTTTTCCAAAACAGTGCAGGAATATTCCTCTATTGTTTTCTAGAAAAATCCTTGATGTTCATGATGAGAGTGCTCAAGGTGCTCCTCAGCATAACTCCAGATCTTAGAACTATAACTATTCTTCTCTGGAAAGAGAAACATATCCTATCAAACCACATGCTGTTCTTGAAAATATCATGTGACACACACAAATAATCTATTAAAATGTTTGTCCCTATTTTGTTTCAAAGGTTTATGTTAGGATTTTTTCCATTTTCTTTTGCGTAACAACGAAGATCTGACACAAAGCACGGGTACACAAAAGGATTCTTGGAAACTATGTAAGATAATTCATAAAATTATGCCTTTATGTCAATTATGTCAGCTACGATTTTACTGCCTCATCCTATATGGTTACAAGAATTCCTCAAGCATGGATTTTTTAAACAACCGAAAGAGTAAGTGTTTAACAAACATGAGTAGAGATAATGACAGTCAATACAGAGCATGTGCCATGGAGAAGCAGCACATTGCTGTTCCAGCAATATCTAGTAAATCACCTCAGGGTTTTATGCTGATGTATCACGTGGCATATTAAGATATGATATTGCATGTTTTGTGATTGCATCACGCTTTCTGTCTGTACAAGTATAAGGCTATAAGGATCAAAGATAAATACGTGCTTAACTTCTGCTAGAAACAGTTAAATCAATTGCATTCTCTATTCATTTATAATATTTACATTTTATAAAAATAACTTAGAAGCAAGCAAGAAACTGTGATTTGATCTATTCAATAATTACAATCACATAATTTAGTTAGCCAAAACAAAGATACACCGTAAAAAAATAAAATTCAGCCAAACGTATCCTATGGCTAATGTCTTTTCTGAACCAAGTAGTACAGTTTTACTTTGACTTGTGGAAGCATTATGTTCTTCAACATTTAAGTGTTTAGAATAGATCTTTCTATAGCCTTGATTCTAGCAAAAACACACAGAATATTAAGCAATCACCGGCGAGACAATAGAAGCCCATGAAACCACTACAAGATAGTGAAGTACTTATTTTTTTTCATGAGTCGCTTAAAATGAAACTTTTAAAAACCCAAATTAATTTTTCAAAGTTATTCTCAAAACAAAAACATAAAGTATTAACATTTTAGTCAGTATTGATCAATCTATCATAAACGTAGCATACCATTACAAAAGTCTTTAAACTTAGGCGAAGCTACCTCACAGTGCAAGTTCTGAGAGGTAACATGCATCGTGACCTGCATGTAAATCAGGCAAAACCAGACACTGACCTAATCCTGTTTGTGTTCTGCCTTAAAACGTGGCTACATTTGGACAGTACTATCAGATTAGAACACAGCATCTTCACAAGACTTAGAATCATAGAATGGTTTGGGTTGGAAAGGACCTCAAAGATCATCTAGTTCTAATCCCCAGCCATGGGCAGGGACACCCTCCACTAGACCAGGTTGCCCAAAGCCTCATCCAGCCTGGCCTTGAACACTGCCAGGGAGGGGAATCCACAGCTTCTCTGGACAACCTGTTCCAGGGCCTCACCACCCTCACAGGGGAGAATTTCTTCCTAATACCTAATCTAAATCTCCTCTCTTTTAGTGTAAACCCATTACCCCTTGTCCTGTCACTGCACTCCCTGATAAACAGCCCCTCTCCAGCTTTCCTGTAGGTCCCCTTCAGGTATTGGAAGGCCACAATTAGGTCTCCCTGGAGCCTTCTCTTCTCCAGGCTGAACAAGCCCAGCTCTCTCAACCCATCCTCCTAGGAGAGGTGCTCCAGCCCTTCTAATATTAGCTGCTAGCAATTTTGGAATGTTACTTTCAAAGTCTAGTGAATTATCTTAAAATATTCTCTGTAGACAAAAGAAATTATGGATTCAATTTGTTCTTCCAAACAGTTTGACATTGGGAAGTATAAGTCATAGCATTGTGTATTCTTGTACACCTAAAATCCTTTGGGAAATCTTCCTCACGAGGTGTTTTGCTGTTTTAATCTTATATTTCTCCCTTGAGAAAACTCTAATTCTCCTATTTTTCACTTTAAAAAACCCCAACAGCACACTTGTCTTATCTATTATATCACTCTTAGCATAGGAGAATTTTCCAGAAATTACTTCCTGATCCAAAAGCCCTATTTAGTTTTAGGAAGAGACAGAGCCTCTGATAAATAATGGCAGAACAGGATGTCTGACTGTCACAACATCTTTATTTACTGGAAAATTAATTAGAATTTTTCCAACACATACATGTTTCAGTTTACTCGAGAAGAAGTATCTAGAAAGAATCACCACAAGTCAATTTTATCTCTCCTAAAAGTAGAATGTTATTTACTAACCAGTTAAGTGTAGGAGAAGACTCTTAACAGATCAAAGATTTATATACTTCACATACCCATTTTAAAGAAGATAGCCACACTGTCTCCTAGTTGAAGAACAACAAAAGGAGAGAAAGAGAAATCTTAAACCACTCTGGACTTGCTAGAAGATTTCCAAGGAGGAGCAGCTATAAAAGCTCAGCTATTCCACTGGGGGAAGCAGTATCAGAAAAGGCTGAATCCTGTAGGTACCAGTTTGTCAGGAAACAAACAGTAAGCATGTGCAATGATGGAAAGATTTATTTATTTTTTTAAAATGCAAGCAGACTGAAGCAGTTTCTCTGATTTCTTTATCTGTGTCTTTCATAAACACTTGCAACAAGTGTGTTCTCTGTTCAGATGTTATGAGTAAAAGCTTGCATTACCAATTTTACTTATCTGGTTTAAATCAAGCGTAATTTAAGGGAATCAGCAAGAGTTTCTCACCCAACCGAAGGACGAATCTGTAAGCCAAACAAGCGGTCCATCTGCATCCACATGCTCACAGATTGGGGTCCCCCTTTGAACTACCCCAGCTCCCAGGGGCAGACTTGAGAGACCCCAAAGGGTCTCCTCTCCACGGGCAGCAGAGGCTCTCCAGACTGCACTAAGTTTACAGGCTTGCAGGATGGCTGGGGCTGGAAGGTACCTCTCAACCAATACTGAATGTCCCCATCCCTGGAGATACTCTGAACAGCCTTTGAGATACTCGAAATCCACCAGGACAAGATTTGGAGCAACCTGCTGTAGCTGACCCTGCTTTGAGCAGCTATTAGGAGGCACACCTCCTCCTGAGAGGAGGCATTACAATGCCTCCATTTTATATTCCTCAAAACCTTGAAATTTACCAATTTATTGGGTTTTTTCCCCCCTCTACTTTCCACAAAAGTTACAAACACTAATCTTCGCCTTGCAGGCTAGTCCTTCTTGCCTTCATTTAAGTTGAACAGAGGTGCACAGAGTGATTCAGAGCAGTACTAAAGTTAGGGTGCCCTCAGTCACCTCTACATAAATGGTGGAAGTGACTTCCCTCAACTCCCCAGGAAGCAGCAGGAGGCTCATCTCTCCAAAGATAAGTTAGCTCTGTGCAAATTCTTCCTGTCTCCTCTTTTACATTGTGGTGAATACTGGCTTTTCACAAACATTGGGAATTAACAGTTTCTTTAGCCCAAGTTTATAACATTAACATTTAAACATTCCTACAACCCTAAAATACTACCCTGAAAAGGATTCTTGAAGGAAGGGAACCCACTCAGTATTTTCTGCTAACTACTAGACTGATGATAGTGGTTATTATTGAAACTTTCATTGTTCCGAATGGGTTTTTCAAATTTATTCACAATTTTCTCCGAGAAGGAAAGTAAATGAGTATTCCCAAAGAATTTGTACCATAGTGTAACGAAAAGGATCTTGAATAAAAACCAGCTTTTAAAAACTATAAATGCAGCTATTCTGGCTTTTCACGGTAAACTAGTATTATTCTAGCAATTTTTTTTTAATAATCTGGCCTTAATTTCATCCTACTGTAGCACTAATCTATATAATTTTAAAATTTGACAGTACTGTTTAATGACAGAATTGCAGAATGGTCTGGGCTGGAAGGGATCTCAAAGATCATCTAGTTCCAACCCCCCTGCCATGGGCAGGGGCACCCTACACTAGACCAGGTTGCCCAAAGCCCCATCCAACCTGGCCTGGAACACTGCCAGGGAGGGGGCCTCCACAGCTTCTCTGGGCAACCTGTTCCCATGCCTCACCACCCTCACAGGAAACAATTTCTTCCTAACATCTAAGCTAAATCTCCCCTCCTCCAGTTTCAGTTTTAATCCGAACCCTAAATGTAAAACTGAACCCAAATTCAGTAAACGGCTATAAAATTTTTCTGATACTGAAATGTCAGTAACAGTAATTTCAGTTTCAGACCCCAATTCTCTTCCAGTTCTATTTGATTTTTTTTTTTTTGGTCTATTAACATTGGAAACTGTAAAAATTTGGGGAATAAAAATAAAGCGATTTATAAATAGCATAATACTGCATTAAGCAGATACCAGCATTATTTAATTACTCACAGCATAATCTTGACACTTGGAATACAAGTGATACCAAAGTGGAAAAAGCAGGAAGACAATCTGTACTACCTTTATGGCTTCCTTTAAGGTATTGCTGACTCCATACATGCAGAGGACAGCGTAATCTTTGGACAACAAGAGAGAAATCCTTCTCTTAAGAAAACTGCCATTGTGATCTGCCAAGCATTTAAAACTGCATTTCTTTTAGAGATTTTCTCTTCTTTACAGAATAGCATTAAGGATTAAAATTCAATCTGAAGTGCTTAAAAAAAAAAAAGAAAAAGACAGCAGGCAAGATTCATACTTCAGGCACATATGGGTTTTACTCATCACTGCTGCAGAGGTCAGAGGAACAGGAGGGCTGTGCCTCTACACAAGTTGTGTGGTCATTTAGTTAACTTGAGAAGCAGAACCTATGTGAGGAATAAAGGAATCTGCACCCAAAGACGACTTCTGTTACCACTAATAGATGAAGAAGAAGTGGCAGCTAAGTCTTCGTAAAAATAGCTTTTCCACAGATGAAATTTCACTTTTGGAGCTAAATTGAGAAAGAGAGCTTGTGAACTTATTTCAGGCAGTTTCTGCAGCATCCAAAGACACATGACTAGATCAGTATATTTTCTCTTATATCTCAAAAAGGAGAAAAAAAAAAAGTCTAAGCATCACACAAGTTCCAGGAAGATTTAAAAAAAAGCTACCCTAACAAAAATTGCCTCTACAGATAAGACTATCTAACACATCCCACTTTTAGATCCTGCACACACAAATGTGCTTTTGAGCCAGGAGAAAAAAGATACCATGCAGAATTTAGGTTCACTGTGAAAGTTTGCCCAAATGAATATTTCTTGGAAAAAGGGAAGGAAAATAGTGACTTGATCTCACCAAGTTTATTGTCCCAAACATTGGAAACAATACGCGGCACAGAAAGTGCCGAATGAAAAGGTGATGGCCAGGGAATACACAGGCTAAAGAGATTAGCAAAAGAAGGCAGACAAATGCAGGCTGAAAACAGACAGGAGGAAATAACTGGGATAAGGCACCCGGACTCAGAAGTTAGTATTAAAACCAGCAGAGCAAACAAGCAAATGAATCTGTGAACATCTAAAATTTTACTGGAATCCAATTTTACAAAAAGCAGAGGAATGGTGAGAATTCAGAAATAGCTGCAAACCCACTAAAACCACAGATGAGTCTCATTCCACAGCGTTCTGGTATGCACGGGGGATGAAGGCAACAGGTTACTAGCTATACCATCTCAAATACTAGGCATATGACAGCTGTGTGACAACTGCGTGGGTATCCATATGGTGTTATATGATGAATTTTGTATTTGAGAAGTCTAGAAAATTACACGGAAAAAAGTTTATCACAGTGTATATAAGCAAGGCAGTATTTGAGGGGAAAAGGTAGCATTCTTTTATTAGAATGACTGGTGCATGCAAAAGAAACTGAAGCCCTTCTCCAGGTCTAAATTAGAAACAGCAATCTCCAAAGCTAAATTTAAATTGAGAACAAGTATATTCTGTGTTTAAAAATACTTGATAAATCTACAGAAAACCTCACATATTTGCTAAGGTAGAGTCCATCTCATTTGGCTCCAGCCAGCTAACAGTTAGGTATCTAATGTGCATTGCCAAGGCTTTCCTCACAGCTAATGAAAGCAGGGGAGGGAGAGAAGGTTTGGCCTGAAGGTTACTGATTTTAGCCACTTCCAGATGGTATGAATTGCTTTTTGGATGTTGGACTCTCAATTTATATAAACGAGGGAGATTGCTTATGTAAGACCTACACACCAAAACAGTGGGTGACATGAATTCCATCCAAGTTACTCTGCAACACTTCTGTCTGTATGTTTTATTTTTTCACACATGCACAAACTTACACACATGCACGTTTTTGAGGTCCATTTCAGAGTGATCACCACTAGTAACTTCAAAGATACTACCTTCTCTGTATCAGTATTCTTTGTGTTCCACTGCTACATTAATATCTACACAGTTTGTTGGGTTGTGTTTGTAATAGACACGCTAGAAACACATGTAAAGCATTCCCAACTGTGCTACTGAAGTAAGAACATCTCCACTGCCAACGTAACTGTGCAGCGTCAATTCTCACATCCCACAAAGCAATCTGGCATAGCTAGCAGCAAGACCAGAATTTCTGAAGCTCATCCTCCTTCTTTGACCTGCACATTAGAGAATAAAGCGCATGTTCTCTGGTGGGTATATTCATGAAGCTGTAAATATCTCTGCCATGAGCTTTGCATTTCCTTTTCTGGTATAATTGACGGTTCTACCTGAGATCAATAAAGCTTTATAAAACCCAAACCAAAACAAACTTGCAAAGAAGGCCTCATTAGAAGTATCTCATTTCCTTACGTTAAGCTTCCAGGAGAACATTTCAGACCTTGAGTAAGAGCACCAAGATTTACATGAGAGGTTGTCATAAGAAAATAAAATGAATGTATGTTATATATTGATCTCCTAGAGCTATATTTATCTCAGTTCCAAGGCACTATAAAAAGTCATTTAAATGAAAGATAAAGTAAAAACTGGAACAGCTTTAGGATTTTTGTGGAGTAAAGATTTTAAATACTTTATTTAGTAAAATTCCTCACTAGTGTTTAATAACAATACTGTTACTTCAGGTTTGATTAGGGGAATACGAAACATTTAACATTACTGAAAAAATCCAAAAGCTAAAACTACACAAGTAAGCTAGGAGCTTCACTGCTGTACTTGGTCTAAACTAGAAGCAGATATGAAAAACAAAGCTTCTTTGGATGAAGGTTGCCTTCTGTCCTTTGAAAACTGATATAGTAGCAAGCCTTCTGCTGGTACAGAGTGTAAACAATAGCTCTAACAGCACTTTGTTAACCAGCGTTTGTATTTGAATGTACTAAGTCTGACTTGGTTTCATTATAACAATTCTGGATGTGAAATGTTATTTCTTTTTTTAATAAATGAGATCACAAAATGAGATTACAAAGCCAAAGCTCTGTGTATGACGAGTAATATAAAAGAATGTTAACAAGTGAATCAGTAGTTACTCTAAATCCAGTTAAAAATCTCATTGGAAAAAAAAAAAAAAGAATCTGCCTCCTCACACAGGTTTCTTTCAGGTAGTACAGTGTCAATAGTCAACTATCACCACCTCTTCAAAAAAGAAAAGGTGACCTTGCAAAATGTTAATTGTTAACCTTCCCTAACCTAAAAATCAAGAGGAAAAAACTCAAACAAATCCATGGACAAAAGATCCCTGGGTCTAATTATTGCTTTAGTCTTTCCACAGATTAATTCTTTGCAAGAATAAGCTATGCCCTCATAATTTGATTCCTAGCCAGGCATTTTCAGAAAAGGCATATTCTCCCATTGAAAAATTCTGGGGCTTATTGTTTACTGTAGAAATAGAGCTATCAAAATTAAATAGACTCTTCATTTTCACTTTTTTTTTAAATTTATAATAGCTCAAAAGTGGTAAAATGTTGCCTTCCTTATGCAAACACATTTAGGGAAAAAGCACAAGATGCTTTAGCAGCGAGCATAATTTTTCAGAAAGTTCCCGAAACATAATCTTCAGATGAAGAGATGAGTGAAAGCTGAGAAAATATAATCACAAGACTTCAGTTGCGAAGTTTTTTATTCAGATTTCGGGTAAAGACTTGTACACTCCTGCTGAATATTTTGATAAAACAACAGAACCATTGCCATTCATACTTCATATTGAGGCACAAGTGTTCTGTTCTCCTCACATCCATAAAAACAAAAAGGACCAGTGTAACAGTGCGATAAATAGTACATATAAAAATCTGCTAAGAGGCAACAGACGGAATGGGCAAGTAACAGTTCCTAAAACTGACCAGAAAAGACCACT
This sequence comes from Psophia crepitans, assembly GCA_013399095.1. Taxonomy (NCBI): domain Eukaryota; kingdom Metazoa; phylum Chordata; class Aves; order Gruiformes; family Psophiidae; genus Psophia; species Psophia crepitans. The sequence goes on from VWZZ01001058.1 coordinate 127,687, forward strand.
TGGTGTAACTCATGAACTAAACACACACGTGTGTGCATGGCTCTGTACAGATATGCATGTGGAACTGAAACGATATTGGTCAAGCAACAAAAGCTAATCTTCAGTAATATAAATTGAAATTTATCAATTTCATTGAAAACCACAGTGAATAGAAAGTGAGAAATACTATAGACAGGCTGATCTCCCTTGATTTGTTTCTCTGATACTGACATCATCTGCGAGATCTGGTTTGCAGTCTCTCTTTTACATGATCTGGGGAACCTGTATGAAGGGGGCACTACATTCCAGAATTTCTAAATAGAAATACCACCTCCTCCCTTAATTTTTTTTTTTTAAAGCCTGCTGGAGTCCATGGGATAGATGTTCTTTGATGTCTCTTAAGCCTTCTTTAAGATTAGTGAAGTTCCTACTGACTCTCTTTTGCTCTCCAAAGAGTTTTGATTCCTTATCACTACAGCAACATTTACAGCAGTGAAAGCACAAGAGACTTACAAAATTAGAGCAGGTTCAGAACCCAGGCTGCAATGCCACCAGGTATTATCTTGTATACATCTCTTGACACCATTCTTCACTAGCTGATGCTCTGGGGGAAGGGGGGTGGAGGTAAGGTACACACCACTCCAATGAATTTTTCACACAAACAGTCACAGGAAATTTGATCCTGTAGAAGCACCAACTAGTCAGATTTACTCTGCAGATGGCGTTGCCTGTAACATATTTCTGTGCATAAACATGGCATTACTTCATCTCTGTTGGAAATGTTAATTGATTTCAAGAAGATAGTTTGCCTCCTGGTCAAGATGTGTACTGTCAAAAGAAGGGGTAGGTGTAACCAGCCAAACAAGTTTTTTTGGTCCTATAGAACTTTATCTTTCCACACTTTCATACATGATTACACTTTTAAATGTCACTTACCTCTGTTATACCTGAAATCGTTACAATTTGTTTACAAGAAAAGTCTCTCTACATCCAAAGGGAAAATTGATAATGAACGGTAACGTTATTCAGCCAAGGTTAAGTCTAAGAAAACAGTTTCGTACTTAATCTTCAGCACACTGGAATTTGTGGTAAACTTCTGTTATTAGAACTGTATGTAAAAATATGTTTCATAACACGCATTTGGGAAGGAGTTCTTGATGTTATAAAGAACATTTGCAGACTGAAAGATTAGAAAATACAGCAGCACCCAAACTAAGCTTTCTCTCTCAAAGCATTTTATGGCCAACTGATATTCAGTTGTTCAATAAGGCAGCACAGTTCTATACTACAAACTGAACACAGAATACCGACAGACTTTTCAGAGAACACACGCATTTGGGCACCTTGTTTCTGCTGCAGATGTAACAGATCAGGATTAATATGAATAGGATACAGAGGGAGGCATTCACAGAATCATTAAGGTTGGAAGAGATCTCAAGGATCATCCAGTCCAACCGTCCCCCCCCCACCTATTACCCACTAAACCATGTCCCTAAGTACCACATCCAACCTTTCCTTAAACACCCTCAGGGACGGTGACTCCACCACCTCCCTGGGCAACCCGTTCCAATGCCCGACCACCCTTTCCCAGAAGAAATTTCTCCTCATCTCCAACCTGAACCTCCCCTGGCACAACTTGCGGCCGTTCCCCCTAGTCCTGTCACTAGTTATCTGCGAGAAGAGGCCAACCCCCAGCTCACCACAACTTCCTTTCAGGGAGTTGTAGAGGGCAATAAGGTCTCCCCTGAGCCTCCTCTTCTCCAGACTAAACAGTCCCAGCTCTTTCAGCCGCTCCTCATAAGACCTGTGCTCCAGACCCTTCACCAGTTTCGTTGCCCTTCTCTGGACATGCTCCAGGGCCTCGATGTCTTTCTTGTGGTGAGGGGCCCAAAACTGGACACAGTACTCGAGGTG
>VWZZ01001058.1:130254-140820 GCA_013399095.1 Psophia crepitans
CATGGCATGTGATTGTCCTCAAGATGACCTTCCCTGGCACCGAGATCAGGCTGATAGGCCTGTAGTTCCCCGGATCCTCCTTACGACCCTTCTTATGGATGGGCGTCACATTGGCAAGCCTCCAATCATCTCGGACTTCTCTGGTTGACCATGACCGCTGATAGATGATGGAGAGCAGCTTGGCAATCACATTCGCCAGCTCCCTCAGCACCCTCAGGTGGATCCCATCAGGCCCCAGGGACTTGTAGCAGTCCAGGTGGAGTAGCATTGCAAGAGTATGTACACAAGCATGAGAAGAAATTGCACAACAAGGTTTCCAGAATAATTTTTATTGATAACAGAGAAGACTGTTCCCGGGATGGTGCTCCAATAGTAAAATTGAGGAAAACATTATGCCAAGCCCGAAAGGTTTCAGCCCAGCTGACTCACAAGCAGACCCTGCATCTTAACAACAGGAGGCCGGCAACAAGGTCGCAGCTTATAACATATACCAGTCTTTCTTCTGTTAGTCCATCAGGGAAACAGATTAGACATATGTTTCAAACACTGTCCTGGTTTCAGCTAAGAGAGAGTTAATTTTCTTCAAGAAAGTCAGTATGGGGCTGTGTTTTGGATTTGCGCTGGAAGCAGCGCTGATAGTGGAGATGTTTTTGCTGTTGCTGAGCGATGCTCACACAGAGCCAAGGCCTTTTTGGCTTCTCGCACCGCCCCGCCGGTGGGATGGCTGGGGGTGTGCGGGGAGTTGGGAGGGGACAGACAGGACACCTGACCCAAACTGACTAAAGGGATATTCCATACCATATGACATCATGCTCGGTTTATCAGGGTCTTGGAGGAAGAAGAAGGGGGGGCAGAGACGTTCGGAGTGATGGTGTCTGTCTTCCCAAGTACCCATTACGCGTGACGGAGCCCTGCTGCCCTGGGGATGGCTGAACCCCTGCCTGCCGTGGGGAGCGGTGAATTAATTCCTTGTTTTGCTTTGCTTGTGCACGCGGCTTTTGCTTCACTTATTAAACTCTTGTACCTGAACCCACGAGTTTTCTCACTTTCACTCTTCCGATTCTCTCCCCCTTTTCCAATGAGGGGGAATGAGCAAGTGTTTATGTGGTGCCCAGCCAACGGCTGGAGGAAAACCACGACAAACACAAATTCCAAACAAGGAAAAACAGGTAACAGACTCATTGAAGCTGAAGTGAGCAGACTGATGCTAAGGACCATCCCATAACAACGGACAACTTCTAAACAGAAAATACATACAAAAGATGTAAGAACTCGTTTGTCGTCATCACTACCAAGAGGAACTCCAGAGATGTGGCAGGGACTTCAACAGTTACCAGCCCTTGTCCTCCTTCCTGCACATTGGAGATACTGCCCAAATCAGATACTGCCCATGTGGGTGACACACAACCCTTTACACTTCTAAGAACGTGGGTATGAGGGTACAGGTGAATGAAATCAAAGAATGAGTATTGGTGAGTACAGTCATTCTTCTTCAAGATCCTGCAAATATTCACCTTCCCCATGTGTAAGACTTACACTGAATTTTGTTACACTGATCCTTCTATGCTACAGTACTCTACAGAAATTAGTATGCACATGAAGAAGCAGAAGATGCTTTACCAAAGTTTTTAAGGCACTATAAACTGGAGAACAATGTTGGTATCTGTTTTGAACAAAGCTACCTGTGCTGTTAGAAACAAATCCTAACTTTGCTATACATGTGGAAAAATCAAAACAGAATTCCACGAAGTGGGTGATTTTTCATCATGTGCAAAATTAGGCTGTTATGTTGTAAGGTGTTAGGATTTAAAAGGGACTTCCATGAAGATTGGTCTAATTTAGCAATCTAAGCTAAAATAATTCAGGGATAATACAAGAAGAATGCAAGTGCTTTATAAATCCAGAGGGTGTTTTGGTTTTCCTATTAATCTAGAAGAAGTTTAAACAGATACCCTTTAGAACAGAAGCAGCTAGCATGCATGGGGAGTCTAATCAAGCTTTACTGTCCAGGTCCAGCTAAATATAGCAAAACCAGAAGTATGCATTCAGGAGAGTTTCAGAACTGTATGTAACATATGTATAAGGGGTAGATACCCTAAACAGTGCTTCCAGTTCTGTGCAAACCTGTAACTATTGCTACCAGTTGAAGGAACACTGAGCACTACATGCAGTCTTAACAGAACAGCCCTGTTCTAGAGCTCAGTCTGGTCTCCCACTGTATCCAAGATTTCTTGATCACCATACTGAGGCCAGGCTTGCCTAGTCCCTTAGGCTTTTAAGATAAGATCAAACACCAACATACAGTAAGTGCAATGATCAAGTTGTTCGCATGAAATTCTACACATTTGTACACATTTCAAACAGCTGTATTGTTAAAAATGAAAACTACTTTCCTTTTTTCCCCCCATCTACTGTTATCCAGGCTTTGAATGAGAAGTAAATACTGCTATACTTGAAAAGAATTTACATACTCCAGGAATTTTTATTTTAAAAGAATAGAAAGCCATCTATATTTTTAGAAGGGTATTCCACCAATTAGGAGTTACATAAACTGAGTAATCATGGAAAATTAAATTCCTTTAACCAGGACATTCAGAGGGACAATTTGCTGTTTAAAAACACACTGTAACCCTTACTGATGAAAAATATGTGTGCCAAGAAGAGCCTGTATCTTTCAGATAAAGTGAAATGCTGGAAATGTTTTCACTATTATTGTCAATGTTTTACCTACACTGTCAAATGTTTTTAAGCCAAGAGTCCTGTAAGAGAAAAAGGCTTTAAATTCACAAAAACAATTACAAAAATAAGTTAATGTAGTTGGTATATTTAAGACACTTTAGTGTAGCAACATTTTAGATCAACCTGGCTTCTACAAATAATTTCAAAAGCCAGCTAAATAATCCAGATCCATTTTTACCATGGTACATTTAATAATCTACATCAATGATCTTCTCAAAAACTGAAACATACTCTATTTTACTGGCCCTTATTTAAATACATGGATTATCTGAAGATCAGTGATTAACCTAGTGCTCTTAGAGTTGCTTACATGTCCTACAAAAGTTCAAGTAGTCTATAAAAATCTCTCACAGGAAAACAATTAGCTTAAAATTTAGAAATACAATTTTCTTTGCATCAATTATGCTACACAGTAATTTGCAATTTGATGACAAGACTAGACTGTAATCCAATATTCAAGCAAGTTCATACTAGTACAGATGTAGTCCTGTAATTAGCCATATGTTGTTCCTTCTCCCATACATTAATCTGCATTAACTATAGATTCCCTAGCCTGTATCGCTACTTGCCTAATAATCCAAGACCCTACATCAGGTCTCAAATCCTCATTGATTTCAATTTCTTCTGCTGCTGCTACTAAGAAATACTGTAGTCAAGTTCTTAATTTTCAACACAAGATTTTCAACTTTTTGTAAAAAAAAAAATTTTGTATCGATAGTCTTGCTTTGTGTGCTCATCACATCTACACTTAAAAATAAGATTTCACTTACGAGTGCATGAGAATGAGATATCGTACTACAAGCTGTTTGCAATTAAAAGCCATTAGTGGCAGCCACAGAACACGCTGCTGCAGGTCTGAATACGATTCCTGTATTAATACAAGTGTAATGATATATCACCCATTTGCAGACAGGAATACGCAGCAACTACTAGGGAGCACGTGTGTTTATTGCCAATATTCCAAGCAAAAGTGTTATTTGCAGTGTAAGTAGTAAACTTTCAATTAGGCAAACCAGTACCCACAAATTCATGCAACCTATTACGTAAGAGACTATCAGAAAGACATGTAGTTTCTTTAAGAAACAAAAGAAAACATGCAACAGATGTCTGATTAATCAAGAGCCATTCGTGGAAGAAGCTATGTGACTAAAAGAAATATTGATCTGAGATACTGCAACTGTAACAAATTACTTATTTTTGACTTAATATAAACTGAAAACCATTTCACATATCCTTCCCAAGGCTTCTATGCCTCCTTCAGCTACCTGCATTACTGGAGTATAAGGGTGATCACCTGTTTCTCTCCCTCTCCCTTCTTGAAGATCTGCAGCATCAAGTCTCTCTGCATCCTGGCTTTGTTACCATGGCCAAGCCAATTGACACCATACCAATTTGTGACACTGCAAGTAACACCCTCACATTGTACTGCTTTAAATTCAACATCCCTGAAAAAAACAATCTCAGCATCCCCTTCCACACCAAGTTAGTTTCTCCTCTCTGATAATTCTCTCTCACCTTTCCCCTGAACCTTCCATTTCTAAATTCGCCTTTGTGAAGAAATGAGGGAGGGAATGCCAATTTTGAATACTGAATACCACCCACATTTGAGTGGGGTTCATAACATGACAAGTACAATGAAGGAGGTAAGGGAAAGGCATATCATACAAGAGATCCTTCACAGAGCAGTCTGGACTGTCACAAAAGACTCAAAGGGAAATAACACGACTGCAGACATCAGAGCAGCACTGTTCCATTGCTACGGCTACAGACAGACTGACCAATGTGAATAACAGAAATGCATTACATTTAATGCACCACTTCTCATGCCTGGTTTGCACAACCTGTCGAGGCTGTCTTAAAGAAATCGTTGCATGTGACTGAAAAAGATAGCAAGATTTCAAAAAAAATAATAATAAAAAAAGAAAAAGCCTTGAAACACAGTATACTTTAACAATCTACAGCAGAAGTAACAGACAGAAGACAACACAACACAACAAAAGCAAAGGAGACATGGGACTACCTCATTTTATCCTCTCATCCTGTATAGCCTTAAAAGTGTGGAGGAAAAAAAAAAAAGTTTACTTCAGTTAATCCCAGGCCTCAGACTCCTAAGAAACTGAGACAGCACCAGAGATCTAGATTTTTTTTCACTGGGGCAGGTAAGTAATTTTAGAGTTGGATAGCTTCCTCAAAATTAGTGCTTTAATGGTAAGAGATACCTTATACAACAACTCTTTAAAAAAATGCAGAAAGATGAGACTTGGGAATAAGACTTTAAGGAAGAGAAATAAAGGCAGCAATTTTATGATGCAGAGAATATTATAGCCCACCTTGGGGTGGGAGGGGAGGAGAGACCAGTCAGCTGTCTTTTCAACCTGAGGCATCTCAGCAACTTAATTTCTACCCTCCATTCCGCAAAACTCTCTCATGTTTGGAGTAGTAACAGTAGAAATATTAATCTTTCACTTAGTTTGATGCAATGAAATCCTGATTTACATTAATGATATTTAAAACATATTAATACTAATCTGATTGTCTGTTTCCCTCTGCCACAGGAAACTGAGAGGACTATGGAAGAAGCTCAGGTATAGACAAATGCCACAATGCATCAATGAAAAATGAAAGCTTTGGAAACTTTCAATGCCACATTATCATCTGCCCTTTACAGCAAGAAATCATAGATGTTCACTGTATGTCATGTATAGAAACGTGATAACTAAAGTGAATTAGCACTAACGAAGCTCACCTCTCACTGCTGCACTCAAGGTAGGCCATGAAGGCAGGGTATAGAAGCCCATGAAAAAAAAAAATACTACATATCTAATATTTCAAACAAAAATACTGTAAGGAATTCAAAAGGTTACTCATTGCCTAATGCTGAAGTTGAACCAAATGGTTATTAAAGAGTTAACATGATCTTCAGCCCTACAGCTTGCCCAATAGCTCTGGTATACGTCTTTAAGACATAATACTGAAGACAGATCTCAACTCCTGACTATTGCAGACATTTACTACTGGCACAAGCTATTTACTTCAGAAGCTCAGTGCAGGTCTCATGTTCACTGCACGTACTTCACACAAGTTTTGGCACAAAAGCACATCAGTGAGTTGGTGCTTTCGCCTGAGGAACAATAGCATTAAGTGCAATAATCCTGCATAGGCAAACTGCACTACGGAAAGAAAATGGTATGCTGCACAGAGATTTGCCCTCGGCCATGATTAAAACCATCTTTCCACAGAGCCAAAACATATTTGATTAGTAGTGAAAATTAGCAATGTTGCTTTTAATTACATACAAAAATCAACTAAAGAGATCAGAAAAAAAAAAAAAGAGGACATAACCAAACAGAGGCACCAATAGTAACAACGACAGAATATGTGACATCTTAGGCATAAATCAGTAGGATTCAGCACTGCACTTTTTACCTGGATTTTGATGAAGGACAGTTATATGTAAATTGATGGTATATCAATAAATACATAAGTACAGAATTCTTTACACAGTATACAGAAATATCAGTTAATACGTCAAACAGTATGCACGGGCAAGTAGTAGACTTAAAGGACAGATGGCTTTAGGCACAGGATAAGGTAATAAAAAAACCCCACACTGCTGGCATAATCTGTGCTAGAATATTCAGGTGCTAATGACTTTCCAGTAGCACTGAACCAATTAGAGACTGAATACTGTAGAGAGTATCATAACATGCCTGCTCTGCCCTTAATCCCTTGTTTACCTCTAACAAAGTCACTTTTAAAATACCAAGCTAGCTGAACTCATCCGACTCGAAACGACCATTCTTGTGTGTATCGGGGTAGCAGACAGGAAAAACTCTATGCATTACTTAGCTTCAGCTTTACACTGAAATAATAAAAGCGAGTGCTCAAAATGATCCTAACATAATCAAATTTTGCTGAAAGGTTCTAATTTTGAAAGTCAGTCATATATGAAGAAATACAAACATTTAAAATATGCTTTGCCTGAGTTGAATCACTTGCCATGTAATGCTAACTGCTCTGCATTATTACCTTCTACTGCTTACCACTGCAGTCTGCTTTCCATAACTTCGGATCAGTCATTAAAGTGCTGAATAGCAATATCGTACCTAGTATCTATCTCTATCAAAACCAGACAGAAATACCTCTTCTTACCTCCCTGCTCACTGTTGCTTTGAGGTCTGTTAATCAGCTGGTTCTCAAATCCACACTGCTTTAAAAATTATAAGGAAACATTGCTTAGAATCTCATGCAGTTCTCAGTCATATAAGTAGATTGTCACATACATTGTTTCCTTCATCAGTGACATTATTCAAACAAGGAAATTTGGTTTGTCTGATGAGACCTACTTCCTACAGTTATATATCCATCTTTTGTTCTTGATTAGTGATCAACTTTTCCATTGCTAAGCCTTGGAGTGACATGAACTTCAGTGTCTTCTGTTGTTTATCTAACGTTTCTGAATATTGGTACAGTCTTTTAGAATTATCACAGTATTACAAAAAGTTTAGTGAAATACAAACACCAGGAACCAGAAACTTCCAAATCAGGACAGCTAGTAGTCAAAATCTGAAATCAGTTCATACTACTTCCATTATATGAAAGATTATAACTTTGATAGGAAAAAAATGCAGACAGCAATCTGTGCTCATTTTGGGAATTCAGATTTTTCATTTACTTTTTCATTTCACAGTCATCTGAACAGGAACTACTATCAAATCAGTAAAATCCAAAGTAAAAGAAAAAAAGAAAAAAAAAAAGAGTTCAGTACAGCAAATAATACCAGAAAAAAAGTTGAAGATAAACTGCAATGAAGACTATATACTTCAATTCAACCACTTGGCTTACCACATGATGGAGAGCTATGAAATCTCGAAAGTCAGATCTAAAGGAAGAATGTCAGAAAACACAACACGCTGAAGATAACCACAACTTTTACAAAAAAGAACACTTACCTTTTAATTTTGACACTAAAGAGAAACTCATCAACATAAAAAGAAGGGTTAGCAGATTTCCAATGAGAAGTTACATTAATAACATTAGCAGATCTATGAGTTGGAGAAGGAATTCTAACATCTACCACACAAATTCAGAACTCTGTTTTTATATCACAGAGAACCCCAAATTTTTTAAGAGTATGAAGCCCTCTCACTCCCTTTCTGAAAGCACCTTGACATGGCCACAGGTCCCCATATGCAAAATGCAAACATCATGGGAAACAAACAGGATGAACTAGGAGCTGGTGCACAGTGACAGAAATAGGTGTTAGCTGAACTACCCACCACTCTAGATGATGAAATCACTCATTAGATTACAGAAATTGTGGTGGGATAGCTTGCGTGACCAGAGCACTGCCACAAACAGACATGGGATATTTTGAGGAGGATGATCTAAGGAGGCAAGGAGATTCTTGCAAAGGAAAGGGAGGCTTGAATGCATGGACATTTGCTTAATAGGTAAGAAATAAGTCAAAAGTTTTTGCATAAGTGTTAGAAGACAGAACAACACAGGTGACATTAGGGTGGACATCTGCTTCAAAGCACCTGATCAAGAGAGCAAAACAGATAAAGCTTTCTTAAGGGAAGCCTTAAAATAAAGCCCAGCTTTCATACAGGACTTAGAACAATTCAGTATCTGCTAAAGGAGTAATACAGCATGATGGAGACCATCAGGAGATTTTTGGAAGATGCAGAAGGCAATTTCTTGATGCAATTGACCAATGAACCAACAGAGATGTGAAGGTTGATGATAACCTAAGAGGCAGTTAACCCTGACAAGATGACCATTGTACACCAAGTAGTGCGTGATCCAGAGTTCACCTGGACAAGCTGTGTGGCACAAGTCCCTTAGCCACAGGACAAACTCAGCCAGCCCCTTGTAACAGAGGAGCCAGCAGGCAACGCCGGCTCTGCACCTGCGATGGCCTTGTCTGTCATCTAAAAGCACAGCAAGAAGCTCTCCTATAAAGATCCAGTCTGTTTGACAGTGTAAGAGATTGATAGAGTTTTCTCTAACGGCTTGAACAATAAAAATGGGGTAACCTCTTCTTACAGACAGTCTGCACAGTATGCTGCACCCCAAGGAGAGGCCCATTTGATGCTGCACAACTCAAGGTTCCCAGCATCTAAAGGGATGCAAGATTACCTGTACCACTTTTACTTTATTAAATCTAACACTGTAAAGAAATAGCACTTCCCTAGTCCTCCTGCTGGCCACATTATTCCTGATAGAAGCCAGGGTGCTGTTGGCTTTCTTGGCCACCTGAGCATACTGCCGGCTCATGTTCAGCTGGTTGTCAATAAGCACCCTGTCGTGGTTTTACTCCAGCCGTTGGCTGGGCACCAGATAGACGCTCACTCCGTCCCCCTCATTGGAAAAGGGAGAGAGAATCGGAAGAGCGAAAGTGAGAAAACTCGTGGGTTCAGGTACAAGAGTTTAATAAGTGAAGCAAAAGCCGCGTGCACAAGCAAAGCAAAACAAGGAATTAATTCACCGCTCCCCACGACAGGCAGGGGTTTGGCCATCCCCAGGGCAGCAGGGCTCCGTCACGCGTAATGGTTACTTGGGAAGACAAACGCCATCACTCCGAANCTATCAGCGCTGCTTCCAGCACAAATCCAAAACACAGCCCCATGCTGACTTTCTTGAAGAAAATTAACTCTCTCTTAGCTGAAACCAGGACACACCCCCAGGTCCTTTTCCTCCAGGGAGCTTTCCAGCCACTCTGCTCCCAGCCTGTAGCGCTGCCCAGGGTCGTTGTGACCCAAGTGCACAACCCTTGTTGAACGTTATACAGTTGGTCTCAGCCCATCGATCCAGCCTGTCTAGACCCCTCTGCAGAGCCTTCCTACACTCCAGCAGATCAATACTCCTGCACAACTTGGTGTCGCCTGCAAACTTACTGAGGGCATGCTTGATCCCCTCATCTAGATCATTGAAAGAAATTAAACAGAAACAGCACTGAGCCCTGGGGAACACCACTTGCGACTGGCCACCGACTGCATGTAACTCCATTCACCACAACTCTCTGGGCCCGGCCATCCAGCCAGTTTTTTACTCAGTGAAGCGTACACCTGTCCAAGCCATGAGCAGCCAGTTTGTCCAGGAGAATGCTGTGGGAAATGGTGTCAAAGGTTTTACTAAAGTCTAGGTAGACAATATTCACAACCTTTCCCGCATCCGTTAAGCGTGTCACCTTGCCACAGGAGATCAGATATTTCACTGCTTTGTAATAAGGAAATTCAGTGGTGTTCATCTTAAAGAAAAAGGTCTAAAAATGCCTCAATACAATAAAGAACAACTAAAACCAGACATGGCTCTAAAATAAAAGACCGATATAAACATCTTACTAGGCAGGAGATGTTGTACGTACAAGAACAACTAGCATTAAATTTGTAAATCATTAAATTGCATCCCCTCGGGCTCCAAGGACTGTGAAAACACACAGCACGTAGCAAGAGAAATGGTAAGTCTAGGAGATTTCATAAATTTCTACTATGCTTTTAGAGAATTTGTATTACCACACACCTTCTTGCACATCCAGCTAACCTAAGAAAACCCCATAAATTTACACATACAGATATATGTATATAGGTATCTTTCCTTTTGTCTATTTTCAGTGGTTTTTCCCTGCACCTTTCTGCCAGCTCCCCACACCAGCAGGTCTAAAAGCAGAAAACCATCAGTTACCACAGCTTGTTATTTATATAATAATCAGCTGTCCTAGGTGTCCAGGTGTTTCATGCTCGTTTCTTAAGATGCAGTCTATTCCTTATTTACTGGATAATAATGAAATCCTGCTGTGAATTTTAAAAAAAAAAAAAGGACTTT
>VWZZ01001058.1:140941-161014 GCA_013399095.1 Psophia crepitans
ACTTTTTTTTTTTTTTTACGGACTTGCATCTGGGTCCGTCACAAACATTCAGCTGAGCAGTGATAAAACCCTGGCTAGATAAAGCAAGCTGCTATGCATGCTCTGCAGATGGGAACTAAAGCAGAAACTACAATCACTGCTTTCAAACTAGACACACAGCTTTAGAAGAACAGCTACGGGTTTACTGCCTGCTAATGTGACTACTTCTTCCTCTCCAGCCTGGCCATTCTAATGAATGACCTCTCAGATTCTTTCTTCAGTGTGCCTGTTTCTGTATACCTATGGCTCTCCCGCAGCATCTTCCTATCATTTTATTGATTTTTAAGTCAAAATATTGTCCTATTAGCTTTATCTGTGATGTCAGAGTCTTCCTAATACTTGCTCCTAAGTCACTATTAGCAAAGGGTAACTGCCATGAAGCTCCAAGTCCATGTTGCAAAGTAAAGGGGACAGTGGTTTTACTTAAAGTGCACGTATTTGACAAGTCTTAAACATAACCAATGATTTCTTCCTCAGCCATGTTCTCTAACACTGTTGAACTGTTCAAGTGGCTTTTCTTTCTAGAAAAACACAGCTGAGATCCAGTAAATAAACCAGTCCATTGTAATAGCTTGTGAAAATAAAATGTTTCCAGTATTTTCAAACACAATGTATGCCACTAGATTTCCTTATGAAAAGTCCTCTCATTAAAGAAAAAAAAAAAAAAAGCTTTGCAGAACATCAGATCTGCTTTATCTCAACATTATTTGTATTAGCTTCACATTAGGAAAAAACCAGATAAATAAGTAATCTCTATGCATGAACCACAATTAGCAGTAAAGGATTTGTGACAAAAACATGCTGTGTAATAATGTAAACACAATCATTCTAGAGGAGCTACTTTAGCTTTCCTGATAATGCTCCCTTAGCAAAGAAAAAAAAACGCATATAATAATGACAAGGTATTTGTTCCTTATGTCATTCTCTCCGGTTTAAATCCATACACACATGCCAATGAAATGCACTGGGGCAAAAAGCTACATATTTATTGCAGCACCAGAGGATTACATGTTGCAAAATTGTTGCATTTAGGGGCCAGCTCCTCATTTTACACAAAATTTGCTCTCTCACCACTACAATAGAAATACATTGACTTACAATAGCTAAGAATCTGATCCTGGCATCTTGCCAGTTATAAAGATGAAAATAAATACTTCCACATTCAAATTCTTAGACATAATTGCTAGCTTTGCACAAAAACAAAAGTAGTACATGTTGAGGAAACATGACCAAGAATGGCCTGGTATATACCGAACATACATTAAAAATACTGCAATATTCTCTAGCTTTCATGCTGTTTCTGGACTTCTTATGTGGTGCTGAATAGATTTATTATGCAATGCATGCTCAAAGTTCAACCGTGCTACCTGCAGACAGATCATGTGGAAGGACTTCTTACTTTCTTCATCCACATTAAAAAGAAAACCCATGCCCATCTGCAGCCAAACAGTATAAAAAAAAAAAAAAACAAACCACACACAAACAAAAACAGACCACAAACCAAAAAACCCACATATCCTTGCCTTTCCAGGTTAATTCTGTTAAGACTTCATGAAAAGTGAATTAAATCTTTGTTTTCCTATACAAGTCGGAAAGTTGTATTAAAAACAGTTCCTGATCACGGAGAACAACTACATATACCGTCTGGCAATACATTTTTCCTTCCTTTGTTTACAAGGAACTTTTCTTAATGAACAATCTTTGTTATTATGGTTTGGTACAAGTTCCCATTTTGAGTTAATTAGCGACTGGTTTTAGGCCTCACCTAAACGCCATTCCTTTCATATATAACATTTTTGATGTCACAGGAGAATCCTCTCCTCCTTTCTCCTTCCCATTAGAAGGGTGTTTCTCTACAACTTCAGTTCTATCACATTCATTCTAGTCAACGATCAATATCAGAGCCTTTTCTGTCTGAATCTGGAGCAAACAGGCATCATCTTTTCACATCTTCAAGCTCTAATTCATACTGTTCCTCCAATTCTCTTCCTTTACAGCCACTTTTTCTTCATATTTAGAAGGAATAAACCAAGTAAAGAATAATTAAAACCATAAAATATATAGAAACTGGTAAATAATTCTATTTATTATGATGTCTATAATCAAACATGAACTAACGTTCATGTGGTAATTATCAGATGTTTTCTTAACAGAACTTGCATATCTAGGCAACAAGCAGGACGTGTCTGCTGTGAATCTGTGCAGTACCTTGCAAGAGAGCTGGGGACAGGTGTGTCTCAACATAATTTACCAAGGCGTAAAAGGAAAAAACTATGACGACAAACAGCCAGAGGAAGGATGGGGAAAAAAAGATGCGTGACGAAGTTTAACTTCTAAATAGCTATTCCTTTTTAGTAAAGCAGACAGCCCCCAAAGTCATCTGTTATTAGAGGCTGGGTGTAGCTGGTTTTAAGTGAGGGACAATCTTAAATCAGTAACCTTAAAGTAGCAACATACCTCGCCTCTTTTTCAGATCTCCAAATACTGGAAACCCTAGGTCTTAGCAAACTCACTTGCTAGATTTTTCAATACTAAACCACTTTGGTTTAGAACTTCAATACAGTTGTTTCCATTAAGCTTGAAGATGCAGGAAAAACCCCCAATGCAACTACCTAAAGATATAGATCCTCCCAAGCAATTTAGCATCCTTACACAGGCTGTAGGAAGAAGCATTTCCCTCTGCGAAAGCAAAGTCTTTCCTTTCTAGTCATCTGGTATGCTGTAAGGTATTCTTACAGGAACTCAGGCCACACATTACCCTGCCATTATACTATGCTCTTAGAGCACTGAACTCTTCCAGATGAGGATGTGACTGGAGACATGCAGAGCTTAAAACTCACTCAGCAATGCAGGAAATCCCAGAAACTTCTGAATCTTGGTGAGGTCACCTTCCATAAAGGAGAGAGCTGCCCAGTATAAAATGCATTGTCACCACCCAGGTGCCCCTTTCTCATTCACCTGGAATTATTATTCTGTAACTACCCAAAAATATCCAATTTACCAAAGCCATTCTACTGAGCAATACAGTTTCCCCCAACCATACTAGGCTTCAGCTTGAAATAGGATCTTACCAAGTTCTAATTATTTCTTTTTTTTTTTTTCCCTTTCTTAAGTCCGTATAACGCTGTAAGCCACTCCAAATATAACTCTACGTCCTGTTCAAACGTGTTTCTGTGTGCATGCTAAAAGCCACTGCAGGAATGCAGGTCCTCTGCAGTGTTAACTTCTTCTAGAAAAAGCTATGAATTACATACAAAAACTTTTAAATATTCTTGGATCAATACAAATGAATCATTCTATGATTCTGAAATGTTTTGCTTCAGAGAAGTTATTTTGTTACATGACTATGCTGTAGCTCCAAAGACAGCAAAGTAGTGCGTGTCAGAGTTCCCTGTTGATGAGCAGCAAGTTCAGATACATCCAAGTAACACAGCAGTTAAAACAGCGTAGACAGCTTGCCAGACTTCATTTTTGTCTGAAACAGAGTTTTTTCTTTCCTTTCTTACTTCCTTTTCCAAATTCAAAATCAACAAGCATAAAAGTGAGTGCTTTCTTACTGCAATTTGATTGTCCAACAGCTGTAGAAATTCCACATGGATCCCACACCCTCCCAAGACAGGTAAGTGCATATACAGCAGCATTTGACAATTAATTTGACAATCTAATTGAGACTGCTTGAGCATAAACTGCCTTCCAAAACAACTTTTTATGTTTCTTTTTTAAAAAAGACTTTCTTAGTTGAGATTAATGAAACATTAGTAATACTTCATATATTTCAGACAAATAATAAACACGAAAAAATGGAGGTATGGTACTAGATGTAGCCATTTCCTCCGACAGTATTGCAATTAAAAAATTGAACAACTGACTGCAAGGAAAAGCCCACTCCCCAGCTGCCGCATCTCATACATTGCAACATTCCCATCAAAAGTCACTGTTTCATTCAAATACAAACATTTATCTCTGACTAAAAGCAATTTACTTACCTTGTGTCTGCATTTAAGTACAACACCATAGGCTCCTGAAACAAAGAGAGAGAAACCATCTCAAAGCGGAAAAAAAAAAAGCAGCAAGATAAAACAGTCTTCAGTCACCTCCTGACTATAGAAATAATATTGTTCCCAGTATCATTATCCAGAACTTGCACCTACAGGTACTGTACTGAATTTCTGCGCACCGAAACAATTGTATTAAAATTGCTTGAAATTAGATGGATTGTCAAATGCTGAAATGATTTTTTTAAATATACGTGCAGAGAAGTTTGGTAATTTGCATTTCTCTGCTACAACTATAGAAAAATTAATATACTAAACTTTAAAAAAACCCAAACACCCCCTCCCCAAAACACAGAAACTATCCCACTTCTCTTCCTTTTCTTTCATCTTCCAAACTTCTCCTTCCAAGAACGGAATTAGAAGAAACTGTAGAGAATAAACTGATGTTTCTTAAGACTTGCATGTAAGCAATATTTTGCAAATGAAAACTTACTGCCATTAAGAGAACTAAGTCAAACCTATATAAAATTCTAATTCATTTTTTTATTAAAATACTGCTTACCTTCACCTACAACCCCAAGGATCTCAAATTTATTCATCACATTACCAATGTTAGGAATCTTCATCAAGACAAATTCCTCTTACGGTGAGAGCCACAAAACATGGCACAATGGGGGGCGTCCAAAGATTTTGCAAAAGGCAATTGTGAAAAGGCTTTTGGAAAAAGAATTCCACCTCGATCAACCAGACTTCTCACAACCTTTCTTAATTTCTAGGCAGTCAGTAGCTTCCTGAGGAAAGAAGAGAAAATAATGTAATTAGGACTTTATTTCAGTAAGAGTGCGCAGTGGTATGTAGACATCACACCAACATTGTCTAACAACTGTAACAGACAATTAATATGCTTTACATTTTATGACCAAAAGAGCTTAGCAGCACGTATAATGGATGGAACCTACTGAGAACATACATTTGACACACCAGCTGGCCTTGTAATCACAGACTTAGGATGTCTATTACAATAGTAACTAACTTACATAGTTCCTAGCAACAATTTTGTTTGCTTCTGTCCTGTAGAAAGTAACTATCTCAGTAAGCAAAAATACACCTATAATTACTTAATGTTCTCAGTTTCGTGTATGTTGACAGCCAGGTATAAAAACAAATTGTATTTAGTCAGTTCGTTATTTGTCCACTGTAATGCCATAAAGGATAAGGCAGAAAGAACACTAAAAAATAGAAAACAGTCTTCTACTGCTATTTTCTGTGGTTGTTTAAAAAAATAAAAGGAATTTATTTGCTAGACTGACTAGCAGTCAGATTTAGAAAAGTATTTCCACTATCAGCTTATTTAATGGAAATGTAACAAAAAATATTTTCAAAAGGTTTTGTCTACGTTTCCTAAACACTGAAGTAATCTGTCAAACCAAGCAACTATACACAGGGAAAAGAACAAAGTTTTTGCTGCCTATCTATTCTAGGCTCACCACATCCTTCCTATAATCTTAGAAATCTGATATACTAAATGCCCTGAAGTTTGGTTTTCCTAATTCAGACTGCACTTTTTGCATTAACATTAGCATCACCATGAATCAGAAATATGTCATTTCCACAGTTCAGTGCTCCAGGACTACTCATGAGGAACAGGATGGCATAATAGAAGTGAATTCATTTAATTAACTAATGTGTAATGGGTGTCACCTAATGATATTGGGTTCAGCTCCCGCAGATGGGAAGTCTTGTTACTATTTCACTGTAAGCTCGGGGTGCTGGCCAAAAGCCCTGTGTTGACTAAATCACACATAACAAAAAGGATGACTCAAGGGTGGAAGGAAATCACAATGACACTAGCCTCATCAAGACTCAGGGAGATAGATTGGGCGGGGTTTGTTATTTTAGAACCAAGTTCAGAGTTATCTGACCACAGCATTTTGGAAGCAAACTTTGAAAACAAAGCAATGACTTCCAAATTAAAGGGATGGTTAGGGTTTGGTTTGTTGGTTTTGTTTTAAAAAAGTCACCCACTCCTTAATGGATTATCTCAGTCCTTTAACGCACTGTTTTAATAAATTTTTTCTTAACTTGTGAAATTGCATAAAATACCCTTTGCTTTCCCTTCTGTATACTTCTCCCCTACCTCATTTGCCATCGCCTTCTCACAAAAGCCTCTGCACTGTTTGTCCAGGCTTTCTGGTTACAATGACAAACTAAGAAATGGGCAAAAAATGAGAAAAGCAGGAGCATCTGCTTTGGCTTTCCACTGAAAGAGGCTGGTGTCACGCCCCCAGGCGCAGCTAGCTGTCCCCACGCTGCAGCTGAGGGACAGAAGTACCACTACAGAGACCTTGAAAGAACTATTAATGCCATGATGTAAGCGAGACACAAGAGAACAGGTCAGCCATGCTCCGAACAGCAAAAAGACTTGCTGGAAAGAAAGGAACAGTCAGAAAACATGTATTCTGTTTTCTGTTAGCACCATTTGATAACATCACCAAATCTGCTACTTCAGTTCCCAGTGTAATTAATTGACAAGTCTTTCTAGAAATTAGTCTGTGATAACACTCATTACTTAGCTGCTAATGTTATTACCATACACCGTCTCTCTGCCTTACAGTGTACACAATACTTTTTGGATCTATGACAAAACCACGAAGAAGCTTATGAGATAATGTATCAAAAACTCAACAAGAAATTCAGATGCAGTTTCCTTTTTGCTTCATTCATAATTTCTAAATTTCTCATCAACTGTTTAAAGCTCTACAGACCAACAGCTTGTGATCCACTATTTTTGTTTTCCTATTTTTAAGACTTCTGCAAGCGTATTTAGTATGCATCCTAGTTTGTTATTGGGAAATAAAGGTTGGGTTGGCAAAGCAGCCTACCTTCCTTTCTGAAATTCTATGCGTCTTCCTCTCCCCACCGACCACGCAGTTTCCCTTTTCACTTCATTAGAAGTAAGGGCCACAGAAAGCTGATCCACTTGTTACACTGGTGCTCCTGGACACACGGCACCTAGAGCAGCATTCACATGCAAACCCCTAAAGCTAAAAGCCTGTCAGCTCACTTGTCCATGTTCATTCACCGTCAGTGAGAGACTTTGACTGGCCCAAAAAAATCACACAAACCAGCTCCTCGAATTCTGCCCAGAGTGCATCGTGACTGACAGCAAAGGTAAGAGATGCACGTACAAGGGGGACTCCCAAAAGAAAACTGCACTTGAGTGACCCATCTCTTCTGCGCTAGCTCCAGTCTCAGCTTCATGCACAACTCTGCTGAGAGCACTTCATGAGAACCTAATCTTGAAATTAAAAGGAGAGCTAATGAGAAGACAAGTGGCATGCACCAGTAGCATGGGTTCATACGGAAACAGTTTTTGCCCCAGCTCTTGCCACATCACCTCAGGCAGGGCAGTAATTCAAGCTAGTTCTCTCCTGCAACATTAGTGAACTGAGACTAGCTAGACCCATCTGATCACTACACAAGATGTTAATCCTTGTTTGAGACCTTTGCCTTCAAAACGTCCTGGAAGATTGAGAAGAAACTGCTGAAAACACTTGCTGTGGAGCAGCCACACATTTAACTTTCTGGGATTTTTCCGCTTTTCAAAAGGCACTGGCTTTGTTAAGCCTATTTTTAAAAATCAACAATTCTTGCAGGGAATCTGGTAGCATGAACTCAAACTCCATGAATGCGCAGAGTCTTGTGAATGGCAGAGTGAGTAACTGTAATAATACAGAAAAAAATAAAATCTAGAGACAATTTCAAGAAAGTTTTCTGTAGCAAGAATTACATTAGTCTAACTTAGTGAAGACAGGCTGGATTCTTTCAAGCTGGACGCTGGAAATAGCAAGGAAAACCTTATTAATAGCAGCCATAATTTTGTTCTTTGCACTGAGCACCATATAGGTCTGCTTTAATAAGTTGCCTGCTGGCTAGAATGACAGCCCTTGCAAAAGGGGAAATAAAGCCATTCTTTACCTCTCAAAGGTTCTCAGTAGGGAAATAGCACTCGTTCTCCTAACATCCCTTTCTGAGGCAGCCAGATTCACAACGTATGAATTAAAGCAACGCATCTCAGAGATGGTCCCAACAGTACCATGACGTTCTACGAAACACAGCCAATTCAGCAAAACCATGAAATGAAGATGAGGAAATTGGTTTTATATAATCCAGAACTGTAACAGTGTGAGATTTTAATACAAATGTAGTTGTTTTGCAATAGCATGTAAGGCTTATATGAAAAAAACAAAAACTGTACAAACATTCTGGGAACGAGCATACAGACCATTACAGCAATATGGTGCCTGATTATTTGCATTTAAACTTAAACAATTGGGAAAAACCCTAGCGCTTCCCACTTCCTTTTCCCTTCATGACCAGTATGAATTCTACTGAATCACCCAAAAACATCCAATACACCAAGGCCTCAGTCCTAAATAAAAATGCTGTTAATTATTTCCTAATCATCAATGGCAGGAACAGGGAGGAAGCATTTTTAGGTAGTCAGTAGAGACATTTAGTGCTAATTATAGAATCAGGGAATGGTTTGGGTTGGAAGGGACCTCAAAGATCATCTAGTTCCAATCCCCTGCCATGGGCAGGGACACCCTCCACTAGACCAGGTTGCCCAGAGCCCCATCCAACATGGCCTTGAACACTGCCAGGGATAGGGCCTCCACAGCTTCTCTGGGCTGGGCAACCTGTGCCAGGGCCTCACCACCTGCACAGGGAAGAATTTCTTCCTAATATCTAATCTAAATCTCCCCTCTTTTAGTTTAAACCCATTACCCCTTGTCCTGTCACTACACTCCCTGATAAACAGCCCCTCTCCAGCTTTCCTGTAGGCCCCTTTAGGTATTGGAAGGCTGCAATTAGGTCTCCCCAGAGCCTTCTCTTCTCCAGGCTGAACAAACCCAACTATCTGAGCCTGTCCTCATAGCAGAGGTGCTCCATCCCTCTGATCAACTTTGTGGCCCTCCTCTGGACTCACTCCAGCAGACCCATGGCTTTCCTGTACTGGGGTCCCCACTGCTGGATGCAGCACTCCAGGTGGGGTCTCACAAGAGTGGAGACCTGCTGGCCACACTGTTTTTGATGCAGCCCAGGACACAGCTGGTTTTCTGGGCTGCAAATGCACATTGCTGGCTCATGTTGAGCTTTTATTTTAATCAATCAACACCCCCAAGTCCTTCTCCTCAGATCTACTCTGAATCCGCTCTCCACCCAGCCTGTAGTTGTGCTTGGGATTGTGCCAACCCACGTGTAGGACCTTGCACTTGGCCTTGTTGAACTTCATGCAGTTTGCACAGGCCCACCTCTCAAGCCTGTCCAGGTCCCTCTGGATGTATATCCTTCCCTCCAGTGTGTCAACCGCACCACACAGCTTGGTGGTGTCAGCAAACTTGCTGAGGGTGCACTCAGTCAGTACTGGGACCGGCACCGTTTAACATCCATGTTGCTGACAAAGATGTTAAACAGTGCCAGTCCCAGTACCGACTCCTGAGGAACGCCACTCGCCACTGATGTCCACTTGGACACAGAGCCATTGACCACAACTTTGAGTGCGGCCATCCAGCCAATATAAAAAAAAACAAACAAAAAAACCCAAAAACCATTGACATAGACATTTGCCTTCACAAAATCTGGAGAAATAAGACTGTTCTGGAAGTACACAGTTAGGTTTGTGATACTGTATATCAAGTATACAGTGCATTCCATATATCGAAAGACTGCAATTTGCACTTTGCTGAAGTAAGTTACAAACTTCTAATGGACTTCAAAGTCATCCATTAGCTGTTAAACAAGCTTCTTCTCAGTAGGTAATACGCCCCTCTTGTTCTTCTAAGTAGTAAACTTAATCTTTTTATTTATTTCTTTATTATTTTTACTCACTGAGAAGATATACCTAAGAATTTCTAGAGCCTGGCTACATTTTCACCTGCTCACTAACAAAACAGTGGGTCAGTAAACAGATGTAAAGAACTTATACCATGTAAGTATCTGTCTTTGATGATTATGCATTAATTCAAAGCCTGGCACATCATCTGTCATACAAGGTACACACATGAAAGGAAGCATTAACCACCTCTGTTAGTCACGATGTATCACTACTACAGCACCTCTTCCTTCTCCTTCCCTTTATATGCATAGTTCTCTTTCTTGAGATTTTCCAGGAAAACCTTAAAGTTACAAGCATCTAATTCAGTGTTATTGCAGAATATACAAATGGCAGGGTAAGGAAATGGTTGGAGAAATTTTTCAGGATTTATTGATCCGGAAGAACGTGCCAGGAGTATGAGGAATTAAAGATTAGGAAGAATCGATTCAGTATTTGAACGGCTGTGAGGAAAAAACTAGTAGTAATAGTCTGACTTTAAGAATGGAGATTAAAAAAAAAAAATCATATTGACAAAACTTCACTAGCAGTCTCACTCCTGCATTTGGGAAAAACTATTACTTGTTGTTTTCCCATTTCATGGAGCGACAGTGTACCTTCTAATGGGACAAGATTCTGGATGAAGAGTCATCAAGATTTCATAATATGAAGAAACTCACAATGTGGAAGCTGAAAAAAAGAAAAAGCCAAAGAGATAAAAAGCAACAAGAACTTGCAATTACATGAGCCATTTTTCATACTCTAAGTTTCAATCTATCCTCCTCAGCTCATAAAGAAAAAATTAGGAATGAAAAGAACAGCTGGTGAAAATAAATACAAAATTTAGAAAACTGTCAAACTTGAACAAATTATGTAAAAGCTAAACATGGAGGTTGCTTGCACAAGCTCATAGGTTTTAAAATTCAGCTCCAGCAAGCTTTTATTGACATTGCTAATATCATCACTGGAACTTGACCTCCCTGGTTTTAGTTTTTGATATTTTTTTTTAATAGCTGAAAACTGCAAGCTCATCTGGATGTTATACATCAAGGAAAGTCATCATCGCATAACTGGCCTAAAAGGCAGCACGCCTCCATGGCAGGAGGGCCAGGGGTGCGGGTAGGGAAGAACCTGAACAAAGTGCCCATCCTGCAGCCAGTGCACAACTAGGAAAAGGGTTGAGTCAGCTCCCAACTATTAAAGACACTTATTTGGTTAAAGTCCTAAAGGAAAACTGAGCTTGAACTCCAGGGTACCAATAATGATTTGGTTTATCTTGTTCTGTATGTGTTCTTTCTTTTGTATACAAGTACAGATTCAAAAGTAAATTCAGCTCATCCTGGATATATGAACTAAATTAACTTCTCAAAGTTTATCAGCTTCTCTGACAGCTGTGGCCAACTCAAGAGAGTGGGTGCTTAGCAGGATGCCTCAAAGACCATAGTGACAAATAAGCAGAATGATTATCAAAGTGCTAAGCACAAAAGCAGCTCCCATGAGTCATAACGGAAGGACAGGAAAGAATTTTGCTTCCATTTTAGTCTTCCTCTCCGATAAGAGCCTTAAAAAGTATGTCTATTGTGGGTGTGACAGCTTCTTAGGCAGTTTATGCTGGTCTTTACGCATGCTGGGTGGTCTTCGCCGTGCTTGTAGCAGCTCTGAAGGAAAACCACCAAGAGTTCAGAGGATAACACTCTCAACAGCATCCTGCTAAATGCAAAGCCTTTGCAGGTTCATCCTGCACAAGGAGCCCGACGCTTTTGTGTTCACGCCTATCAAACACAAGTGCCCAACATTTGTAGCTGAAGTAAAAGCACACTTCTGCTTACTGAGATGCTATTAGGCAAAGGAGGGCAAGGAAAGAAATATTTATTTATTAGATAACAGAAGGTCTTATTTCATAATAGAATATCTTCCAGTGGAAGAAGCTAGTATTTCTTTATTGGACACGGTATTTGTAGCGGTCTGCTTGGAAGCTGATTCTTTCATTTTAATCTTTCCTTCTCTCATTTCAGAACTCCAGTCTCCACTAATATCCTATATTCATTTGTCACGTTAGTTAATATTTAGACCTATATTATCTTTGACAATCTGCCACGGACTTTAAGTCCCCAGGCTATAAAATAATATTACAGGCATAGCTTTTTCATCTTTAATAATTACCAAAAAAGCTACTATTTTCAAAGAGTTACACATTAGGACTCACTTTTATGACTCAACTCCCACATTTGTGTTTGAAGATTCATGCTTAGAAGGAGAAAAAAAAAAAAAAAATGTTGAGCATCAAAATCGTCTTCCTTTACCAAACAAAAAAAAAGGTGCATATTCAGACAACGGGAGCTCCTGTCCAAGAAAAGTACAATAAATTTATTATCTTTAAGGGAACATGTTAGAAGCTCTGAGCAGCCAGTCAATTGAAGGACTGCCCTAAAGTTTAAGCTCAGCAGGGTATTTGTGGAAAGAAAGAGCCTCTCGAGTTCTTCCATCCTGCTCTCCGGTCCCTCTGTTCTCTGGCAGCCTACTGTCAGAAAGCCCACTGCTAGGTTCCTCTCCACAGTGGCAGCAGCCACGTACCCTGCACCAGCCAGCCTGCACCACCATGCTGTCAGCAGACAAAACAACAGCGCAGAAGACCTGGCCACTTACAAAAAAAGTCCTCTGATGCATCCCTAACTGGATCAGCCACCAAACCTTTCATACGTGCACACACAAAGCATACTGCTGATTTAGAATGACCATCTCCTAACAAAAAAAAAGACCAAAATTCTTTTAATCTGACAAACTTTCTCCCCCTCCTACCAACCCAGTTTTGTCTTCATTGTTCTAAAAATAACTCCCATTCATATTCTATAAGTCAGATGTTCCTCTCTGCACTGGCTTTGGCTGGGATGGAGCTTTCTCATAAGAGAACAGAAAAGTACAGGTGAATACAAACTATTTATAAATAGTAAATGAATGCTGAAACTAAATTCTGCGGGCATTCTAATGCAGATCGAAATAACCGCAATGACTACACTCTTCCTTGTAATCTTCAAACATATCATTAAATACAGATTACTGGTTCACTATTTGAAGCAGAAAGAAAAAAAAAATGCAAGAAATCACTTTTTCCTTTAAAAGAACATACCAAAGATATGGAACAAACCTAAAAATATGAGGGTGGAGCCCTCCAAATTTACTACTAAATTAATAAGAAAACACAATACATGCAAATGAACAAAATTAGATTCTAAGTACATTATAAAAATTATAAATAATTTATTCGTGATGCATTTTCCAGGCAAATAGTCAAGTGGTATACTATTTAAATAATATTGATCCATCTTTTACAAAGTTAGTCTTCCAAAGGCGGCCATCAAAAGTTTTCAATAAAAGACAAAAAGAAGCCACCCAACTACCCAATTACCAACTGTCCTAACACCCAAAGACAGGTAATTTCAAGAATAAATTCCTATTAGTATGCAAGCATATGTGAACGGAATATATTTAAAGAAACAACTCAAAGGCTTTTCACTAGCCGATCTTGTTTCACAAAAGTCATTACAGTCACATGGTGGGAAAATAATATAAAGCTGGGGATTTTTGGGGAGTGCTGGGGTTTTGTTTAGGTTTGTCTTTTCCCCCATCCCCCCCTCTTAATTAGAAAAAGATTCTATAAATCTATCAAGCTCAAAACAGCTTGCTTTAAAAAACCCAAAGAAATTGAAATCTATAGAAAGTTTCATCTGAATTTGAAGATATAGCTCCTATTACAGTGTGTGAAAGTCTGTTACAAGATATTTGCTCCAATTTCACAGATTTCAGAGACAAAAACAAATGCAATTAATACTGAACGTGTTTTACTGTGCTTATTATAACACTATATAGAATTTTTTAATGATTATGTCTATCAGAGTAACTGAACACTAACCATGTTTAAATAAAAGGTGAGTTTTGCCACACTTCCTAGTTGGAAAAAAAACACCAACCAAGCAAACCCTGTTAAACTTACACAGGTGAACAAATCAGTTAAGTGAAACTCTGGTCAAGATAACTAATCTCCAAAGTGACTCAGGCTGTATTAAGACCTTATGACCATTATAATAAGTGAAGTTCAATAAATAAGATTCACATTCCAGAAAAAAAAAATAATAAAAAAATCCCAACAACTCCTCTCATAACATAAGCTTCCTTGAAACAGAGAATAAAAGTTTTGAGTTTTCTGGAATGCAGTGGCACAGAAGCACCAGGGTATTGGGTACCAAGAGGAATTCCAGTGAGGACTTTGAAGGCTAAACTGAAAACCCTGAAGCAAACCTCATCTTCAGTGCAAATCCACTGCAGAGAAAGTACAGCAACAGAGGAATCACCTTGTGCTGTCACAAGAGATGCCCTCATGCTGAGCCATCTAGAACAGCTTTGGGTTGGGAAACTTTAGTCTGCTACATAAATTACTGCAAACATATTTAGAAGATCTATTAAGGTGACCAAGTCAATCTGAAAAATGTGTAAGAAGTTTTCCAGTGGAGAGAGGAAAGCAAGAAAAAAGGAAAAAAAAAAAAAAGACCCCAAAAGCCCCACAAATTTACTGATCTCACCTAAAAGCAGCAAAAATCAGCTTGAAAATAGTCAGGCAAAACATGCACAAGATCATATGCTTATCTCCACCACTAACTGCGTCAGTGAATGGATACTAATGAAGAGTCCATCTGTATACAAGAAAAAACACGCTGAGAACGCCACTTACTCATATTCATTCATGTACCATTTGTTTTACCTAAACACAAAATTTAAGTTGACATTACGGTGAAACTGAGTGGTGGTGGGGAAAACAGGCTGCTGTGATTTTTATCTGAATTTGAATATTTATACTCAAAAATCTCTTCAACGATCAAAAGATCCACTTTCATCTCATATACAGCATGAAAGAAAACTACTACAATCAGGACAGTTCAGAGCTTAGCAGCTTAAAAATTGTAAAATCTAGTGGCTGTGCATTTAAAACAGCTAGAGCATTAGCTAAAGCAGAGGTTTGTTTTCAGAAAGAAATTGGTGAGTCACCATTGTGCTTCAGGTTCAAAGTTGCAAGTGAAGTCCAAGTTGGAAAGCACATACTTGTATTAGTATGTTACAACACAGGAGGCAGCTCTGCTACAAGGAAACCAGTAGAACAACTACCTTCAATAAAAATTAAAAGAAACTGATGAACAAGCAACATAATTATGAAAGCTGGCGATCTGTCATCCTGTATCCAAGGTCTGAGGTGGATCACAGCAAGGCTGAACGTGAAGCCTGCGACCAGGCTTGGAGCACTGGAGAAACTTATTCCCTTAAAAGACAGTGCTCAAGACAACTACTGAACTTCACAGAACACTTCCCCCTGAATACCCTTTCCCTTACACTATGAATTTAAATGGAAAAATTATTTGCCATTTCTAAACTCAGTATCTTTAATTCTGTATTAGAACAGACAAGATTATTATTATTTTATTTCTCAAAGGACTCCAAAAACCATATTTTGTTTGCATGGCAAGGTTTTGGTAGCTGGGAGGCTACAGGGGTGCCTTCTGTGAGAAGCTGCCAGAAGGTTCCCCCATGTCTGATAGAGTCAATGCCAGCCAGCTCCAAGACGGACCCGCTACTGGCCAAGGCTGAGCCCATCAGCGATGGTGGTAGCACTGCTGGGGTAACAGAGTTAAGAAGGGGGAGGAAAAAAAACCTGCACAACAGCAGGGACAACTGCAACCAGAGAGCGGAGTGAGAAGATGTGAGAGGAACAACTCTGCAGACACCAACAAGCAGAGATTCCCCTGCAGCCTCTGCAGAAAACCATGGTGAGGCAGGCGGTCCCCCTGCAGCCCATGGAAGAAGGATGATGGGGAACAGATATCAAACTGCAGCCCGAGGAGGACCCCACGCTGGAGCAGGAGGATGCCCAAAGGAGGCTCTGACCATGTGGGAAGCCCACACTGGAGCAGGCTCCTGGCAGGACCTGTGGCCCCACGGGGGACCCACGCTGGAGCAGTTCATGAAGAACTGTGGCCCGTGGGAAGGACTCACATTGGAGAAGTTGGTGGAGGACTGTCTACCATAGGAGGGACCCCATGCTGGAGCAGGGGCAGAGTGTGAGCAGTCCTCCCTCTAAGGGGGAAGGACCAGCAGAGACACCATGTGATAAAGTGACCACAACCCCCATTCCCCGTCCCCCTGTGCTGCTGAGTGGGGTAGGGGGGAGGGGAGAGAATTCGGGAGTAACGTTAAGCCCAAGAAAAAGGGACAGGCGGAGGGAAGTGTTTCTAAGATTTATTTATTTATCATTACCTACTCTGATTTGAATGGCAATAAATTAGATTAATTTCCCCAAGTTGAGTCTGTTTTGCCCGTGATGGTAACTGGTGAGGGATCTCTCCCTGCCCTGATCTCGACCCAGGAGCCTTTCGTTACATGTTCTCCCCCCTGCCCGGCTGAGGAGGGCAGCGACAGAGCGGCTTTGGGGGCACCTGGCCTCCAGCCACCACCAGCCCACCACAAAAACCTAATGACAAAGATTTTATCACAATTTTCACTTTCCACTCCTGTTTATTCTTGGGTCTTGTCTTTAATTAGACATTAAGCTCCTTGACAAGGAAACTTTTTTGCTATATTGAAGGCTTCTGGGTGTTGTTATAAAATAAGTTACA
This sequence comes from Psophia crepitans, assembly GCA_013399095.1. Taxonomy (NCBI): domain Eukaryota; kingdom Metazoa; phylum Chordata; class Aves; order Gruiformes; family Psophiidae; genus Psophia; species Psophia crepitans. Next base: position 157,510 of record VWZZ01001058.1, read on the forward strand.
AAGATGTAATATTTGAAACCGTGCTATGGTACTGGTTCTTTCCATGAACAAAATTGCTCTGGGAAAATATGAGTCTTGAGGTAAATGAAAGTCTCACCAGATGACTCAGGAAAAAAATTCAAAAACATTAGGAGGCAATTTGATTCATCTCTGGAAACAGGATGTGGTAATATATATACTTTTTTTAATAATAAACGACGCTGTTTCAATGCTAGCTTCTGTAATGACTTTAAAAAATAAAATCAAGTAATAGCTTCTCTTGCTATTTCAGCTTAGTGGCTTCCATTTAATAAAGAAAAAAAGATATTTTAAATCTCATGTAACATGAAAAACTATCCTCATAACTGAAAGAATGAATGTTCAGACAAACTTTAACACAAATGCTGCCTGTACTTGTTCTATCAAGATATTGGCAAAACATACATATCCAACAAACAGTGCTTAACTAGTATTTTTGTCAAATGGTTTAATATTTAAAATAAAAGCCCAATGAAAGAATGGCACAGCCCTGGTCAACAATATTATTCTCAAACTAAATAGAAGAGTTTTCTACTGAAAAAAAGAAAGTGAAAGACTAGTATTTACAAGTGAGCCACTATAAACTAAAGTGAAGAATCATCAAGCTTAGAAGTTTACCTATCCATGGAAAAACATGTAAACATAAATAGGAAGCGGCAGGTGCATGGCCTTGCTCCCAAGCAGGCTGCTTCACAAGTGCCAACAGAGCTGCTCTCCGGTAGGCTGACGGCTTCTTGTATGGCAGTAAAAGCAAGTCTGGATAGGTAAGCAACCCAAGAGAGGACCTGAAAAACAGGTCCTGAGGAAAGGGAGATGCATCTAAACAGTAAACAATGTTGGCAGGCTTACCAAAGGAAAGGTAAGAAAGCTCATAATCCTGATTTTCATGCTTCATGTGTTTCTCTATCCTTTGAATCTTCGAAGTTTAATTATAGAGTGGGGAGGGTGGGGGGAAGAGAGGAGAAGGAAAAAAAGAAGGAAAGCAATGCCCCTGGCAAAGGGCAAGGGTGGGTGAGGGAGGAAGGGAAGGAAAGCTACTCCAGGAAGTCATAGAAGACAGTGAAAGGCTGGCATATGGGGAAGTTCTGGAACGAAAGAAAAGAGGAAAACAAAAATCTAAGGAGAAGATGGTTCAGACATGAGCAATAAGTTCATCAAGAGCTTTGAGATTTATATTAGCTTACAAAAAACCACAGACTTGCAGCACCCAAAAGTCAGTATTTGCATAACTGACTTTCCCATTTCTAATATATCCACTTCTTCAACAAACAGTCTTGTAACAGTAAGGGAAATAGAAGTAATTTGGGAGATCTGAACACAAAAGTCTACTCCCACCAAATCATTATTTATTTCCTGTAAAAGGAAACTAAAAAAAAACCCTAAGAAAATAAGGGCTGGCAAGAGTATAGCGCATACCATGTCGCAGAGGATTAAAAAGAACTTCCCCAAATTCAGCTGTACCTAGTGGATGGATGCTGCTAGGGAGCTTCTGAGGTGCAAGACTCCTCAAATCCAGAAGATGAAACAGCTGTCTCTTGCTCGCAGTAAGCAACTCGTACAAAACCATATACATCGCATGACAGGCCTGAATACTGGTCATCAAGAAACGAGAACTGAATGGGTGCGTACCGAGACGCCTCATGGTCCAGCACAAGCAGCAATCACCAAGCAGCAGCACACTGACCCCGTGCCTAACTCTGCACACGCAACCAGAGAAGCCACTGCCTAACAGGCAGGGAGGCAACATGTAAGGTTACGGTTTAAACCACACCATATTATCTCTTTCCACTAACATTCTCTTTGTGCCTTTCTAACATTGGAAGAATAATCTCCACTTTCCTTTGTAACCCAGGTAATCCTGCCCCCAGCAAACAGAACTAAAAGGCAATCAAGTAATACAAGAGTCTCCATCCTGAACTGGAATTTCAAACATGGAGGTTAAACACATTTCACAGTCTATTTGCATTGAATTTTTAACTCATCAAAATACTTAGCAATTTAGCTCTATTTCTCTGCTTGTGTGATTGGATTTAAAAAAAAAAAATCAAGACAATTTGCACAACAGCATTTTGCAACAAAACACAGCTAAGGTATTTTTTCCCACTGTAAGGTATTTACTAGACTGCAGTAATTCTCTCAGCAATTTTCAAGCTTGAAACACACCTTCTGTTGAACGCTATGAGTCAGCTTTAATGACAGTGTTATGTTCTACTGCTCTGTAGCTTATGCAAGAGAATGAATTTGCATTAAGTACCCAACTTTAGAAGCCACCTTCTCTTCTCCATTGTTAAAACTGAATAATGCTAAAAAATAGCTTATATTCCCTGCCTGCTTTCTTATTGCTTTTAAAGAATAAATCTAATTAGCTGTCTGTAATGTAAAATGGACATAAAATTTTTTACTGTCACCTTATGGATATCTACTTTTTTTTTTCCCAGAAAGCCAGTATACAGAAAAAAATATGAAGAGTAATGACAGTTTTCACATTTAATAAAATTCCAGAATTTTAGTCAAGTGTTACCTGATTATTCTTATTCTTCCTTACTCTGCTCACGGAAGAATTTACAATACCTTTAATTGACTTCATCTGGAAGAAAACTAAGAGTTAACTTCAGAAGGAACTTCATTACTTGATGAGAATGGTCACCTCATAAACAGGGACATAGACAAAGCAGAGGTGTTTAATGCCTTCTTTGCCTCTGTCTTCAGCATTGGTGATGGGATCCATAACCACACAAACCCTGGGTTGGATGATCTTGACTGCGGTAACAATAAGCTCCCAGCCGACCCTGAACTTGTGCGGGATTTGCCGCTCCATCTGGATCCATACAAGTCCATGGGGCCCAATGGGATTCATCCCAGGGTGCTCAGAGAGCTGGCTGATGTCATCATGAGACCTCTCTCAATTATTTTTCAGCGGTCTTGAGAATCTGGAGAGGTCCCAGTTGACTGGAAGCTGGCAAATGTTGTTCCAGTTTTCAAGAAGGGCAAGAAAGAAGACCCTGGGAATTACAGGCCTGTCGCTTCAGTGCCTGGTAAAATTATAGAGAAAATTATGCTGGGAGTTATCAAAAAACACCTGAAGGACAACGCAGTCATTGGTCACAGCCAACACGGGTTCATGAGGGGAAGATCCTGCTTGACCAACTTACTCCTTTTTACGACAAAGTAACCCATTCAGCTGACTAAGGGAAGCCAGCTGATGTTGTCTTTTTAGACTTCAGGAAAGCTTTTGACACTGTTTCTCACAGTGTCCTTCTGGACAAAATGGCCAGCATACAGTTAGGCAAAAATATAATAAGATGGGTGAGTAATTGGCCGACGGGTCGTGCCCAAAGAGTTGTACTTAATGGAGTTGCATCAGGCTGGCGGCCAGTCACTAATGGGGTGCCCCAGGGCTCCATTCTGGGGCCAGTTCTTTTTAACATTTTCATAAATGACTTGGATGTGGGACTAGAAGGAATCATGAGCAAATTTGCAGATAATA
>VWZZ01001060.1:0-49851 GCA_013399095.1 Psophia crepitans
GGGTTGGACTAGATGATCCTCGAAAGATCCCTTCCACCCTCTGTGATCAGCACCTGCCCCTTTGTTCCCCCTCATGAGGAAGCTGTAAGGCTGCCATGAGGTCACCCCTCAGTCTCCTCTCCTCCAGGCTGAACAAGCCAAGGGACTTCAGCCTCTCCTCATACATCTTCCCCTCTAGACCCTTCACTGTCTTTGTTGCCCTACTTTGGACACTAGTTTGGCCATTACTGACCAACAGTTTCATCTTAGTGTGGGAGGGGTTTTTGTGGTAGTAATGGATTGGGTGGGTAGAAATAGTTTCATATCTTTCAACGGGCTGTTGCACTTTGCATATCTAAAGTAGGAGGCTGGAGAAGCTTGGAAGGGAAAAATATTGATGTTTGATAGGAAGAAAAATGCTCTTTTACTCTAATCTGTGAGCATTCATCTTACCAAATAATATTTTACAGTTATATGACAGACTTGTACATAAAACCTTAATAGTGACTGAAAGATTTTCTTCTAAGGAAGCATTAATTACATGGTGCGATAGATAAACAATGCTCATCTAGATGTAGAGTGCAATCTATAAAAGGCAGCGCTATGGGGAGCATGGAGGTAGGCAATTTGATAGTTTGAAGTCACAGTCTGGCCTCAACAGCACAAAAAAGGTGCTCTAAGTGTAACTAGTTTGTCAGAAGTCTCTCATGTGAGTCTGAGTGCCAGAGGATTTAAAACCTGTTATTTCTTTTTGTTTAAATACAGTGCACTCAAGTACAGGGATAAGCTCTGGGATGTTACTGCATGTTGTTATTTGGGAGCAAATACTCATATTTGAGCACTGAACAGTACTCAGTACAATGTTTCATCTCAGGTTTTCAAGTTTGATAAATTTAAGGACATGGCTGTCCTTCACCAGCAACTATTATCTGAACTTACTTTGAGACCTCTGAAGTGGTTTCGGAGCTGTCAGAACAAAGAGGAATCAATGAGTTTCTGGGACTGTCTAGAGATTTCTGCATCTACACTGAAGATGTTCAGCAGAGTTTGGTTTCCACATAACCCAACAATTCATGGTGGCAGACGATTAACCTCTGAAGATTTGACTTCTCTCTCCTGTCAGGTCATTAAAAGCTGCCCAAAATGCCCCTTTTTGGCTTCTGCTACTGATGAAGGTCATATGGGTTCTGCATATACCACGATAAGGATGTTTCCCCCAAAACAAAATCTGTGGCAAAGAGTCATGTTTTTCCACACCATCCCTGCCAAAAGAAAGCTGGACTTTATATTCTTAATTACTATGTCAGAGAATAAATTAAAAATTTAAAATAGAATAGAAATCTAACCAGAAACTTTTACTTTTACCTAGAATATTCAGATGTCCTGCAACAGATGTTCCAGAAAGACCCATTTTCTCTATAAAAAGAGAGCAAACTTAAGCACTTCCAATTGTTTTTATGTAGAGTTACCTTCTCCAACTGACATGTTTCTTTCCTCCCCTCAGCCCCTCACTATGAGATTACCCCATATTCTCTAGTGAAAAATAGGAACAAACATATAAGGAGGATCATGGAGCTAAGCATTCACAAGTTGGGAACCATGGCTACCCTGCAGCCCATAGATCAGCCTGTGCGTGTGAATATGTTACATCATCTTTAACTCTGTTCACTTGCACAGAGCCCATGCAGTACACAGGGTATATGCCCCACCATGCAGCAGCCATCAGTAAAAAAACATAGCTAAATTCATATAAATCACAGGGAGAGCTGAAGTGCACACCAGGAATATCATGTGGCATCATGCAGTCTTCCACACAGATAAGAGCTAAAAGTCTTGGATCCACCATTATCTTACTAAGCGAGTCCAAAGCCAGCATTTAGTACTGGAAGGAGATATAACCTGAAAAAGTTATGGGCAACTGAGAACTGGACCTCAGTCAACAATAGGTTACACTTCTGGTCCTACTTATAATACTGCTGCCACACGAACAGAACAACATCTTAGAATTCTAATTTTTTTTTTAAATCAGCATAGCTCCTTTACCTTCCCTAGGGCTATGTAAGTCTACAGAAGCTGAAACCTGCCCTATAATGTATGTTGTGTTATTCCGGTTTCCCAAACTGTACTTTGAATGATGGATGGGAGGCTGAAGCAGCTGATAACAATGCTAAATGGTGAGAGACCAAATATGCACCAGTAGCTCCGCTGAAATTGCGTAGCTGGCGTAGAGCTGGGCTCAGGCTGAGAAACAGATGAAGTGTCCTCAGAGCGTGTCAGCCAAGAGTTTTCTTTCGCAAAATGTCTTTCTCTTGGGGGATGGGGCCGAGTGAAAGAGGGGGACTTAAGAAAGCTATGAACATTATGACTTTTAACCAAGGATGCAATTAATATATAACTGAAGTGATACCAAACAGATCAAAGGTACCTGCAGTCAGATCAACCTGCTCCTCTGAGGAAGGGGAAGCTGCACTGATAGGGAGGGCATCTGCTTCCACACTTTGTGTTACTTTATTGTACCCAGGGCAGGTCCACCTACACATTTCAGCAGGGATTTAGATGTTTTTAAAAAAGAACTGACATTTACAATGGGATTCTTCTCTTCCATGCTCTGCATAGTGCACCTAGATTAAAAAAAGACTCAGGATCCCAGTTAGGTCCAGCTTTACTATTCTGAAGTCAGCCTTGCTTTCTCAGGGCTTGAATCAGGTGTCCCAGAGGCTCCTGTATAAAGACACATCTGCTGCAACCATTGCAGCAGCATTATTTCTCGGTGCTAACTCAATTTCACTGTGGGTATTTCAGTGGTATATTTAAAGGAGCTGTGGTGTCTATCATCTGGTGGGACAATTTGCTAAAAGCACCCCAAATCTACAAATATCTACAGACCAGAACATTAATATTTTCCCCATTAGAACCTCTTTGCATGTAGATAAAACCCAAAACATTTTTACCAAGCTATTTACAAGTGCTGGAACAACGACTACAAAGAGTTTCCCTCTGCCTGGGTATGGTACGAGACACATCGGTGACCAAGACAACACAGAACTTTGCTGGGAGATAGCTGGTCCCAGCTGAGGCAAGACAACTTGAACTGAAAAGCAAAGTTATACGGAAGAAAGAGTTAATAGGACTCTAGGATAAGATACTCTAGCAAATAAATCCAAACATGAGTTTGAAGGCTTGCTTTTCAGTTCTTAATATTTTAGGAACTAACATTATCCAAACACAGCATTCACTAATTCAGCATGTTTACACAACGCCCAAAGCCTCTGGACACTTCTGAACTACAACCAGTCAATGATATTTGAATTTGGGCATTCAGTCAAGACAGAGGCAGAGAAGGGGGCAAAGAAGTCAGTATGTTGAAAACCTTATTTTTGCATTTCGGTATTTTTCCTCTATTAATCTGTGCCGGTCTTAACAATGGACAGAGCTGCTTTTCAGTGCCCTGTCCCTTTTTACAGATGGGTCCCAAAGATCCCCCCAGTGTAATCCCCACTGCCTGAAATTTTACAAGATCCCCACAGCTCTTCAATTACCTTCGTTGGCCTGTCAAGACTCCAGCATCTCAAATTCAGTTAGCTGGTGTTTGGACCTCTGCCAAGGGCCAGCCTTTGCTCCTAATGACAGCCAGCTGAGGGGACACTGAGAGGGGCTGAATTCAATTTGCAGGCCCTCTAATCTGATTAGGGGAGCAGGGTTTTTATTTTCTCCAAAGTTTGCAGTAGCCAGGATGAATGATGGCCAAAGGATGAGCTGTCAACATCAACAAAGGCTTGGAGACAAAAGAAAAAAAATGAGGGGGTATAAAAAAATTTATTTATTTTTTTTTTAAGAAGAGAAATGAGTCTGCTCTGATTGACAGCGCGGCAAGCTGTTGAGTGAATTGTTCAGGTGACAATGTTGTGTTTGCAGAGTGTCACTCTGTGTGGGTTGTTAAAGCAGGAATGGATCCAGCTACCAGGCAGATGTCAAACAAATTCCAAGGAGAGCTTTTTTTTTTTCTAAATAGATCCAAAGTCCAGCCTCTAATAAATATCACACTATTCTCCCATCCTGGTCTAAAAATATGTAACACTTTCTCTGGTTTCTACTTCATGATAATCTATTATAACTACTCCGCTGCAACAAAAGCTTATTATATAGCCACATACACTCTTAATTTTTCATTCTTGCATACATGAGGGTTTTGTCTTAGTGAATGGACTTGAGCATCACTCAGCTAAAGACAGTATCTCATCACATTAAAGCACTCTCCTCAAGCACACAAGTTTTATTTGCTTCACTTCATACTACAGTTCTGACAAAGTCAAACACCACATTCTCACTACACTTTTGTTAACATTTGAACACCTTGCTTCTCATAGCTGCTCACTCAGTTAATCTTTAACAATATATTCTTTGTATCACAATAACATGAGCCTGGAGGAAGACTGTGGAGATATGGCATTCTGCAGGCTCTGCTCTTCCCCTTGTGACACCCGGCACAGCACATTCGACGCAGCTATGGGTTCCCTTACTGACTCTGCACATATTTATTTCTCCTCACTTCAGACAGATCCTGCAGACAATTATTTAAATAGAAAGCCTTCTCTGATGAACAGGCTCAGACAGCAATTCAGCACAAAAGACTCCATAAGACAACATAAGCGATAGTCATACACTCAGGGTTTCCATTCAGAAAGTTTCTGTGGTCTAGAATCCATCCCGCAAACCACAAAGTGAGCAGATTTGGAGAAAGAGGTGCCGCGGGAGAATGCCAGTTCCAGATCTAACCCACAGCTTCCTTGTCTTGGATATTTGAGTGACATCAATGTGATGCATGGCCCTACTACAAAGACCATGGGGACTTTAGCTATCCATGGGAACCCCTAAGGCGGCCACATTTTTCAGAGGTAGGACTTCTGAAACTCCCAACCAAAAGGTAAGAGTCTGCCAGCCCCTCAAAATACCTCCAAGGCAATATATTGGTTAGCAAGAGACCCAGGTCAGGTGGCACATAACACCACCTTTTTGCATTGGCCTGTAATATCCACTACAAGAAGTCATACTCTCATGCTGTGAGCACATCAACTGTCAGAGCAACATGAACAGATGATTGACTTAAGACGAGGAATCGAGAAGAGAGCCTGAAGGAGCAGCAAGGTAGGACTCAAGACACCACCACCACAGTTGCTTCACCTGAGAGCAGGAAGACAGGCATGGGCTCAGCAATAACCAAGCAGGCGTTGGTCACATCCCAAGAGCTAAATGCCAGCCACAAGACAAAGAGGCAGACCTGCAGGACATCCTGCAGGTGAGCAAATGCATTGTCTTGTGAAAGGGCACAAAGCACTTGCATCATTGCCTTAGTGTCTGAAGGTCTGGAACTGGGGGATAATTATTTAAATTTTAAAATTAAAAAAACCCAAAGAGCACATACGATGGAGAAGGGACTGTTGCTACAATCGCAAAAAGGCAGGTGGAATCAAAACAAAAACAGTAGTAATCCTCCTCCTGTTCTCCCATAGGCAATATCAGAAGGTTTACACAGGCTTCTTTTCTAGCAGAAGGCTCACTTTGCTAGCATTTTTGACTCACTCACCATCCTGAAGTATTTCTGGGCACCCACCTCAGGTAAGTCTTCCCTTAACTTCATAATTCAGTTATGGAGAGCTGATAAGGGGGTATCTCAGCCACGTGCAGAGCTCTGAGGTCCCTGTTTTGGAGAGTGGAGGTTTAGCATTTAGGAAGTCGCTTGTCGTCTCATCAAGGATGTGCTTTCTGCCTCTGTCCATGTTTGAAGCCTCTGCAAAAATAAATTAGTGTTCACAAATGTTCAGCTGGAACCTATTAGCTTGTCTGCAAAGATCCCTGATGGTCCCTTGCTCTAACCTCCCTCAGTTCTTGCATTCAACTGGATTAGGCTGTCTCCACAGAACATCTCAGGGCTAAAGGGCCAAGCAAAATGTTTCTTGCAATCATTCTTCCTGCAGTCTTTTCTCCTGTCTATCTGGGGCCTCCGTGGAGCCAGACAGGAGAGCTGACAGCAGGGAAGCTGCCTGTGCTGTGCCCTCCGCTTCCCTTGTTAAGGCTCTGGCAGAGAAGAATGAGAGCAGCCTGACAAAGGTGCAGAGGGGTGAATAAGCAGAGAGGAGGAAGGAGAGGGGAAGACGAAGCTCAGATGAATGAGGAAAGCACGTAGGAAAGGAGAAATGGGAAAGATAGTAGCAGATGTGGACACACAGGCAGGAAGCGCGGCAGCTGGGAGGAATGATTTTGGAACAGGACGGGTAAGAAGAAGCCACACCGGCCTGCTAGAGCCCAGAGTCAGCACCCCAAGGTACTGCTGATGCCTGTGAACATGTTAGTGCTCTTTGCAGACTAATAGCAATAACAGAGCTCTGACCTCTTCTGAGTTACCTTATGAGCTCAGCTAGTGCAGGAACTATTGCACAGACTTACAGATCCCCCTCCTGCTGTGGGAAGCAGGGGGGGAAATCAGTGCAATGGTACATGATCCCATTCTCAATATGCTCCAAATGCTGTATGGGCATATAATTACAACCTAAATGTTGGGGGAAGGAAAGGCTGTAAAGCCAAATAACCTAACATTAGAAAGTGGCAGAATCAGTCGCTCATGTTTATGATCAATAACCCATGCTCTCTCAAACTGGAAAAGTCATAATGTTCGCAAGAAGGCAATATCCTTTGTGATGAGATTAGTACTATGTAATGGCTAAATAGGGAATCTCTTTCACAGCTTGCTGAAGACTTTTGCTCTAAGGCCCGTGATAGCCTGTGCAATGAAACTATCACGTGTGCTTGCACAGGGATTTGCATCTTTGTTGAGGACAAACTGACCAGTAACAGATGCCTTGCCTTTGTATTGGCACCCATTTATTCAAAAACAGTAAAAAAAAAAAAATCACAGAACAGTATGAGCCCATCATTAATACTACAAGTTAGACGCCCAGTGGCCATTCCATATCGTAGAACTACCTTTGGAGTCTAATAAGACTCCAAGAAGCCAGACCAGCTCCACCAAATAACCAATGCAGATGGAAAAGACAAAAGCACAGAACATCCTAAAAATCCTATGGATGACAAAACTTCAAAAGACACTGCGTATGTTTACATCTTGTTTGAGGTCATTAATGTAGTTACACCATGGGAACATTTGGCCCATTATTCATAATATCCAGAAGATGAAGAGTAACATAGTTAATTGAAACCCTCGTCAAAATGAAAAATTAATTATCCTCCAAAGATTCTCTGTCAAACTGTCTCTTTCTATTTGCTACACAGGGGCCATATCAGCAAAATAGCTCTGCAAGTCCCTGCTAACAGCGAGTATATTATATTACGTACAAGTAACAAATGCAGAAGGAGCCAAGTCAGGAATTCTGTGATGAGAAACACTTCCATCGGAAAATGCCTACTCCAGAACCAAACCTGTTTTAGGAGGGTATTAGAAAAGCATCAGGCATTGCAGTTTGAGCATGGCTATCTCTATTCAAGAGGAAAGTTTCAGAGAGGAAGGAAAGATCATCACAGAACTACGAGACGGTCCAACAGCCTTGGCACTCTCCCAGCTCGGGAAAGCCTAGACTCTGCTTTGAGTAAAAGCAACAAAAAAAATCTATGCTGAAAGGAAAGACCGTGGGGTCATTGGCTGCTTTGGATTCCTGCTGCCTCTAACAGTCCAGAGACCCTCCAGGACAACAGAAACCAAGGAGAGGGACTTTCACATCTCAAGAACTACTGAAGGATGGTACAATCACTTCACATCCATCCCTTTTCTGAGCCAGGAAAGGAACAGCAGATCAGGCAGGGCTCACACTAGTCCAACTCCATGACCCCTTTTCCAAAGGATGGGATGAGGAAAACTAAACAGAACACTTTGATATGTCATAGATGACTCAAGACAGTGGCAGTCTGCTCAGACCCAATCAGAAATATTCTTTTAGTTTCTAAGTCTTCCCTGAGCAAAGACCTACAGTTTCCAGTCGCCCAGGTATTTGATTTCTCCACTGCCAATCACCAGCCCTGAGACAGAAAGAGACAGAGTGAAGTCCCAAGCATCTGTTAAAGGCCCCAGTTTACCAAACCTAGAGCACAGCTAGAGTGGGGAAAGACCCCTGGCTTTTTTCACTTGCGCCACATTATCACAGAAAGGTGGATTAGAAGTTATCTCAGCTCTGCTTTCTTTCAGAGCTCCTTGGCAACACAGCCACCAAGATATAAATATGCACACACAAAAAATTTGCAGCAGGCATCTGCGGATGCACACACACAAGCCAATAGGCAAAAGCATTTCAAGGCACGAGGCAGATATGGCCAGGAAGGCAAAGGACTTCTGGAAATTCTGGGAAGAGGAAGAAAATAAGGGAGGGGTTTTTTACCTCCTTCTTGAGATTTAGCTTTTTTTTTTTAAGGGTAAAAAAAAAAGTCACCTTGGAAAATAAAAACTTTACAGCTGTCCTACCTACCACCAACAAGTTTCAGACCAATTGCAAGGGGCCAGCCACAGTTTCAGGCCTCCATTGTGTATGATATAACTTAAATAGAAGATGACTTAATTCTAACTGAAGTAAGGCTGACAAGGGACAATCTAAACCCAAGTACTCCATACTACACTGAGTAAGGGAGGGTATTCAAGCGAGCTCTCTGTTCCTGAAAATACTAGGCAGGTAGAATTTCATGGTCCATTTATCACTTTTCTATACCTTTGGTGGCCATTGGCACTTACACCATGGTTAGGGCCAAGGACTGTAACACATTGGTATTACCATTTGTGTTCAGCTATGGTAACAATGCAGTAGAGCAACATACACCAGACATACATATAATATACCTCAGACATCATATGGAAGACCAACATACTGCTGTAACTCATTACACTAATACCCAAAATTGGCAAATGACTTCACCATACCAGGTCTCTGTGCACAACAAGTAACAGTCCTCACCTCAATATGTAGCGCACCAAAGTCATGAAAGCTTTTCTCAGGAAAGGCCAAGATGAATGCTGGTCACCACAAGCTTTTTAAAGCCTTGCTTTCCTCTTGGCCAGCTGTGGGCAGGAGGGGCCCTCCCTCCCCAAAATAAATGGGAGTTTTCCCACAAGTGGTAGGTGTTGTAATCAGACATCTCCACCGGTGATGGGTGCTGGTGCAATCAGGCACCTGGAGTCGATGCTCTTTCTCCTGCATCAGGTGGGGCAGGGATTTGGCATGGCATTTTGATATTTCCTGACTCTCAGTTCTTGCCCCCAGACACAGGGGAATCCCTGTCTGCTCCCTAATGGGCAGCACAGGGTTGGGAGAAGGAGCGGTTCTGTCAAGAAAGCAGCGCTAGGAAGGCCTTTGGGCTTCTGCAAGCTCTTCCCTCGCAGTGGGCAGGAAGGGATTGTTTATCTGCTGCTCCTATATCTCCTTCTTTCTTTATGTGTGTGCAAACTGTTTACATATTGAATGCTGTGCAATAAGATTAAGAAATATTTATTCTGAGATGTCTATATTAACCATTTGTAAACCAAGAACATGTTTAATTTTAATCCAGGCCCTGGAAACTGTTCTGTTGCTCAGCTTTATTTATTCAGAGTTTCTGAAGTCCACGTGGCTCCTGTGGTCTTTCAGGAAAGCACAAACACGAGAGCTTGCGCTGGAACATGGGAGTCCTGCAAGCGGAACACGTTCATCAGGAAACCCAGGCTCCAGGAGAGCAGAGACAGGGAAAGCCTTGCTGATTCTGGTTTACTGACAGGGCTTTTTAGACAGGAAAGAATCAAACAGAACCAAATTTATTGTGAAGTGAACAGACTCTTTGTCCATCACTTGGGAAAATGTGGAAAAAGTCCCCTAATTTCCCAGCTTTATGATTCTTTTTCCTCTCTACAACCTTATAAAGCTTGATTATTTGTATTTATTTCAAGGTTTGAACCTGGTGTTTGAATCCAAGTATCAATACTGATTGTCAATTTGATAGGATAGAGGGCAATTCTCTGGGAAAAATTTACTACAGTTTTCTCCTCAGCTTGCTTCCTTTCCTTGCCCATGCAGCCGAGATACCCCATGCACTTGCATTTCCAAACTGTCCTCTAACACGCCTTTTTTAGGTCCTGCTGGTCCCTAGGATCTGTCACCATCCGGCTGGGGGAGCTGGTTTGCAGTCCCTTTCGGTTTGCTTTGCAGGAGCTGATAACCTGCAGAGTTGATACTTCACCGCGAAAGAAGATCAGACTCTTCCCCTAACATGAGTCTTCATTAGTGAATTGCAGTATCATGGTCTTTTTACGTTTAATCTCCTCAATTAGTTCAAATAATGAATTTACTGCCAGGAAAGTTTAGAAAAGAAGATGATTTAAAATAAATATTCCCCGAGTAAGTAGTCGCTAAGTGCACGGGAAACCTGTACGTGCTCACCCCAGCAGGCAAGAGCTATGCAGGCGCGTGGCCGTAGCCACTACCCTATTGCTGTTGCTATTTCTGTGCTAGCCAAGGGAAAGGAGGGCTCCAAGCTTCAGAAAATCTCTGCTTGTTATTTGGGGGTGCGCTGCTTTACTCCTTTTGGTATCAGTATCCAGGTGTTTGTAAAGAACTATTAGTAGCTCATTCCTAGAAGAGCTGCAGGTTACATATTACTTGTGTACGTTACCTGTCAATTTAAATCTCATCTTCCTTAAAACTCTCACAAAAAGCAGAGCACATTTTCATGATCATCTGCAAAAGCAGAACGATTTGGATAAATTAGGTACTACCGTTTTGTCTTAAACCAGCAATTACTGACAAAGTAGTGCATTTTATTTCTGTGTTTTGTGCACAGACTTTGGAGGTAAGCCATTTTCAATGGCATGCTTTCCTTACAAATCTGGCTTAAGTGACAATGAATTCTTTCAGGAAATATTCTTTGTTCAGTTAAACAGTTCATCTTCCAAAAGCTCTGAAATTACTTGCTATTTTGGAAGATGTTCATTCCACAGTATTGATGGCATGCTTGCCTTTCTGCAGGTTTTCACTCTAATTCTTTTCTTTTTATCTAGAAAAGCAGGTAATTACATAAATTTTTAATGTAAGGTGTTAATAAAGAGACTAGCATTTCCAGTTTAAATATCTTCTTTGAGCAATTAAAGCATTTTCTCTTCGAGGAATAAGAATTAATATCTTGAGATTTCTGTCAAGCAAGAAAAGAACAACAGAATAAATTAAGAAGGAAAAAAATATTTTTTATACTTCTTTTCTCATCTGCTAGGCTAATGCTGGAAAACCACAAGAAAGTAAGGGGAAGAAGAACTAGCCACCGTCTAAATTGTCTTAATTTTCCAGTGGGACCAAAGAGAAAAACACCCAGTTTTCAAATGTTCTAAATGGGACTTTTTTCTAATGAAAACTCCTGTTTTTCCAGTCAGGTCTACTGGATTAAGTTAAGGGTAGGATCCCTAGAACTCGTTACTATAATTTCGAACATTGAGCGTCTCCACTAATGTCCCAGCGGGTAGCTTTCTATGTGTGGCAAGACCTCCCTAATATACTGTAGAAAGTTTGAATATCTTCACGATTTGTAGACCTGGACCCACTTACAGGTTTGACATGTTATTTTCAAATAGCATTCAATTTTTTCTAAGGGATTTTAGAAATATATTTTAAATATCATGGTGCAACACAGAGCTTTGAGGCCTTGACCCTAGGATGCACTCCATGGGAGAGGACATAGAGTCCCCCACTACCTTGGTGGGACATCAGCCATCTGGGTGCTTCAGAAAGGCCCTGCTCAGACTTCCATGCATAAGAGCAAGACTCTAAGGACAGCACTTATGTCCTGTGTCCAAAGTCTAGAAAGATGAGCGTGGATTCAGAAGCAACCCAAAACTATCTCAGTAATACCATGGATTTTAAGAGTAGCCCTTAGCTTATGGGTTTACTTCATTTTTATTGACAGTCTAATGCCAAAAACATTAGGAAACCTACTTGTTGTCTCCTAAGTGCTCCTCCCAGCTTTTGAGGAAAGGTCAAGGTTATTATTCCTCGTAATCCATCAAGAGGAATTTTCAGACCTTTGGCAATGACGCTTTGGTCATTTTTTGTGCCACCTTAAGCCCTGTGACTGCATATTGTTCTTCAGGCAAGAATAGCAACTAAACCCATTAGTTCGAGTACCTGCCACCTGGGTCAAGAAAGCCACGTCCTCCTATATACAAGCCTACATACGTATATACATAAATAAGAGACGGGGTGAGACAATTTCTCAGTGGCTCTCAGAAGAAAGCTCTTTCGTGATGAAATTTTTACTTAAGAAAAGCTCCTAAATCAATTGCTCCCAGGCAAGGGAGGGAGGAGGGAGGATGAGGGGGGCTGTTTTTTCTCCACTCAGCAGTTTCCCATCGCCCTCTCTTTTTCCTTCCCCTTCCCATCAGCAGGTTGCAGGCAGCGCTCGGGGCTAAAAAAAGAGCCCCACCGTGAGTTACAGTGGGGTGCTGGGCGGGCAGCAAGGGCTTTGGCTGGCGACGCCAAAATACATAGCACTGGTCCCTTTCCGCCACGTTTCCTCCCAGCGAGGCAAGAGCAAGGCTGCCGTATCAGTTTAGCATACCAGAGACTTAGAGGGGCTTACCAGCCTGCTCTGTTTAGGGGATAAAAGATGGGAGCTTGGCAGGAATAAACATGTCACTCGGGGAGCCTGCTCCGCGGGGCCTGATTTCCCTCTCGCGTCGGCTTGCCGCTGGCGCAGCTCCCCAGATGCTGAAGCACTAATCCTGATTTATGCTGAGTTTTGGTGGGTGCGGGACCAGCCCCTGCGTAGCCCCCCAGGCATGCTGCTCCCCCTTGCCCAGGCACTCGCTGGTGCTCAGGAGAAGGAAAAACGTGTCCTCCTCATGCTGGCAGGAGCAAAATATGTAATTAAATCAATTTTCTAGCTTCTTGGGTAGGGGCACATGGCTTGGCACGTGTTTGTGAAGCATCATTTAACACTGCTGGGACTCAATGCATGTGGCTGGGAGCCTGGTGATCCCAGTGCTCACTGTGAGCGGGGACTATGGGGGTAAGCTCTGCAACTCTGCCACTTCCCTGAGGCTAGATTGGCAAAATCAGCTGTGATTTTGAAGCATCCCTGGCTAGAAACATCTACAGGGCATGCTCTTTGGTGAGTGAACTCCTGGCACTTTCTGCTGGTGGCTCATGGCGGCTGCACCGTCCCTGAGACGCACACCATCTTGCGAAGCGAATGGAAGACTGCTCACGTACCTTCCTGACGGGAGTGTTGGGAGAACAACGTCATTTATTTATGGCAGCTCTGACAAGATGCTTGTAGGAAAGATAACAGAGCATCAAGATGGCCCTTAGCAATATGTTTGCTTTCAAATCGCTAACTTTCCATTTACAAAGGGAAGGCTGGCATTAGTGTTTTCGTGTTGGCTTTTGCACGGCTTTTGGCTTTTTGGTCTTTCCCTAAACAGAAGAGCAGGGGAAAAAAATTCCCAAGACTTTATGAAAGGTCTTAGTGAGCTTCCCAAAGATGTCTGCTCAGGGACCAGGGGTCCTTCACCACCAGCCTGTTGTAGTTGGGTGCACAGAAACAACACTTCGTCCCGCCATGTCTGTCACACATTGCAGAGAGCAGCATCTCCCCCAGATCTCAATGGGAAGCCTACCAAGGCCAAAGCCCTCCTGAAGTTTTTTTGGAGGGAAGTTATCTCTCTCCTCTTTCCCCGCCCCGTCCCTCTGCTCGGTTGTGGCAGCACGATTTGGCTTGAGCCCATGCTCCCCAAGAAACTGCAAGGTCCCTCGCAGATGTTTGGTAACACATCAACGGCACAGCCCAACACAATGTAATGAAATTCCCCCCCAATCTCCCCCAGACATTACCTAATTGATAAAGTGGCCGCCCCGCGCCGCAGCAGCTCCCTCCCCAGCTTGTGTGACACAGCCGGGCTCTGTTCCCTTTCGCCATGACATCATGCCGGCACTCGCCGCCCATGCATCATGCTGCCTGCAAGCTTCCTCTTCCACCCCAGATAAACACGGCCGAGACAAACTCCCTCAGCAATACAAGAGGTAAAAAAAAAAAAAAAAATAAAAATTAAAAATCCAACTTTCTGCAGCTCCTGCCTCAGGCCCACGTTCCTGCCCAGGTCATGGGTGAGAGCTGTTGGCCAGGGTCTTGGATGTAGAGCCCATCTGCAGTGGCTTTTAGCGTCCTGCTGTTTGCAAAATCCAAAGAGGGAAAAGGCTCAGAAATGCCAAGGTTTCTGCTGTAACTTCCAGACACGAATACCAAAGTTACTTTTGCTTACACAAGTGCGTACACATGAGCAGTGTTTCCGCGGGGTCAAGTATTTGACCAAATGAGACCATCGGGCTCAAACTGGCAAAAAACTGGCACGACTCAGTTGACGGGGCTATAGCTAAGTTTGCAATAAATTTGGTTTACTGTGTATTGCATCTAATGAAGAACTGGAAAACAAGCAGCAAAAAAGCCATTTTCTCATTTTCTTGTTAGCAGCTTTTCATTTGAGGTTGCCTCACAATGTTACCCCCTCTATATATAGTTTACAATATCTTTTTTGTGGTGTAACCACCCCCATTATTTGAAAGCTGATTTCAAAGTTATCCTTCACTGTCTAGTCTATAGATCTGTCATGAAAAAGATAGCTGTGAATTCCTTATCATCCTTATCCATAGTAGGCCTTACTAGAGTTTTCACACAATGTAATTACTGAAACTTGAAATTATATGCTGATCAAAATTATCTGTGGAATTTAGCAAATAAGGCCAGAAAAAATGTATCCAAATATCTGAAAAGGTTTCTTTTCTAAATTACATATTGTACAGAAGGAATTTTAGTTTATAAATAAATTAGCTTTCAATTCAAAACACCATTTTGTTTCAAAAACAAGCATACTTCTGCAGTTATAAAAGAATCTCCCCCCAAATAATGCAATATAACCCAAAATATGTGGATTTGCACGTGTGCATGCACATACACGTACATATGAGCATGCAGAGAGATACACAAAGTGGGAGAGAACCAACGAAGAAAATGAGCTCCTTTGTATTTAAGTTAAAGCTAAGACCAAACAATTTTTCCTTCAGGTTTCTTAGTTGAGATATCAAACAAAAAAAGAAAAAAATAGAGGTCAACTCTTCACTCCTAATGCTTACACACAATATCCTTCCTCCCCTGCTGAAAAACTCACAAAGAGCAGCCAGGCTCTGAGGTTTAAATCTGTATCTATGAAACACAGGAAATAGTAAATTTTTGAGACTAAAAGCAAAAAAAAAATTAGTAACAACAGAAGTTCTCTTCTGTAATTCCCAATCAATAGTTAATGCCCAAGCATTAATTACGAGCATTAATTGCCACACACTTCATACAGGGTGCTGTGGGGCTTTGTGGGATGTTTAATGAAGTGGTTGCCCAGTTGCCATAACATCCCTCATCTTGCAATTCCTCTGCCTGCAGAGAGCGAAGCAGTTCTGCATCCAGGAGTGGGCTGCCATGGTATTTCGCTTGCTTCCTTACAGGAGCGAGAACTGGAGCCGGAGCTCGGGGTTGGGCTGCAAGCTGTTAACACCCATGCGAGCAACCATGTCTTCCTCACTAATTAATCCTTTCCAGAGAGAGGAAAATGTTTAGCTGTGGGTGTGGTTTGCTCCGAAGCGGGACTTGCTCACCTTCAGCTGTGCTCCTGGGGTACAGGAGCCAGCCCGAAAGGCTGTGAAGCCCCCCAACATGGAAGCACCGCAAGGAAGAGCACCGCATCTCCTTGCATCTTCAACCCCTTGGCGTTTTTCTCTCCCGCTGCAGGAACACAGGACAGATGAGATACATACAAACAAGACTTTATTTTCCTCTCTCTCTCTCACTCGAGGAGAACATGGACATAACTCCATCGAGAATAAACAACCCCACAGCTAATCTTCCCACTCCTCGGGACGGTTTGTTGAAATTAGTGAAAGGATGCAGACGTTGCGCAGACTGCTTGATAAGAGTTATAAGCACTGGTTTGTTATTATTAAAGAGAGGGAGCATAACTTTGCTGTCTCCAACGATTTTAAAACACAACATTCTCCCTCAGAGCTATCTTCTCTACCTACTCTATTTACATTAAATAGATGCGTGAGTAAGCGTGGGGAAGTGCATATGGAAGAAAAATAAATTTGCTTGCAGGGAGAGGTTGTTTTGTCTATTGCATACATTTTTTGAGGATGTGAAAATATAAACTACAAAATAAAAAAAAAAAGAAAACAAGTCAGAAAGCACCACCAGAACTCAAAAAAAACCCAACCAAACCCAAACAAAAAGCAGAGCCTGGGGGTACAGGCAGCTTCTTTTCCTTGAAATATCAACAATAAGGAAATACAGGTATCAGTTAACAATGTGCATCCAGGATTACCCAAGCTTGCACGTCAAGCTTCATGTAATGAATGTAATTTCACCTTGATCCTTCTCAGGTGCCCCCGACTCTAAAATCAGGCTGCTATTTTATTTGATCGTTTAACTCAAATACTAGTTTAAAGGTAACACCAGCAACAGAGTATCACCGGTGCTGCTTTGGGAGTGAGAAATCAATGTCTGTTCAGGCAGGTGCTCCACTGCACCCCATTGCACCCCATTGCACCCCATTTCCCAGGGCGCTACTGATGCCGACGGCGGGTGCTGAGCACGCGAGCGCTGGCGCGATCCATTTTCTGCAGCTGTCTGCGGGGCGAGATACGCGACACCTATTCAGGCTGCAGCAGCTCTGAGGCAGACCAAGAGACTGTCTCTATATTCCGTGTCAGCCCAAGCGCCGCGGGATCCCTGACCGAGGCTCCGCGGAGCTGCGGCAACAGAGATAATGGGCTGTCGTCATCTCTGTCGGCTAGAATAGACGTAAGTGGAAAAATCCTTCGGCTAACGTTGATCTGGCACTTGCTGAACGTGCAGGGAAGGTAGAAAGATGGAGGGCAGCGACTAACGACGGGGGGAGATAAAAGTATGTTCTTCCATATCTGATTTCACGGGCTCTTGACGACATTTTTTCTTTCCCATTAGCTTGTCGGTGATTTTGTTACATTTATTTATACCCTAAACAGGCAACTTACTGCTGCTATTTGTTCTTCGGCCAAACAGCATCTAAAAATCAAACTTTGTGCTGTTCTTAAAATTATTGTTCAGTTAAGGACCAATTCGTTACAATGGTTTTATTAACTATGGCTATGTTTTTTGGAGATAATGTTGGGTATAGATACTTCCAAATGAGGTTTAGGCAAACGCAATACCAACTGTAACTTCAGTTCAGTTGAAGTTACAAAAACTGATCGGTAACGTAAGAGTGAAAACAACATAACACCATTAAGTTTTAAGAAGAATGTATCAATGGCAAAAGATTTGGAGTGAAAATCAAGCAGAAGCTTGTCTGCCTTCAAAATCCAAAATTTATAGTTAATGGAGTATCTGTAAATCTGCAACAGCTGTTATTCTTTAAGATGTATAAAATTACTCAAAAATAGATATTTCTGTCCAGCAGATCAGTTGCAAAAATATTGCAGAGCAGTCTTTGTAACCACACACTTCTGCGTGGGTTTTGCTGGTACGGCAGTGCGGGAGCTGGACAGCAGGCACTGCACACCTCGCTCACACCTCGACGCAACACGAACCAGTAGCACAGTAATCCTTACTGTGTCACACAGCCAATTCATAAATAATAATAAATATTATTATTATTATTTGCTTGCTGTTTGGAAAGGTAAACATGAAAACAACATACTCTGAATTTTATGGGTTTTGATTTTATGCATAAAAAAGTGGTGGATAGCTAACGGATATTAATCCTGCACTTTCCGAAGAGCGATGCAGGTGACCTAGCAGTAAAGTATGAATCCTGCCACAGTTCCCGGGATTTCACTTCATGAGCTGCTTTTTTTTCTTTTTTTTCATTAGTTCTTTAATACATTGAAAAGTTTTTCTTTCACGCAGGCAGGACAGTTTGGGCCTGTGCCCTGTATGCTATTTAGAAAGTCTGACCATAGCCTTCTGTAGGTGTTGGTACCATAGAAATACATGCAGGCAGGCATGTGTGTATATATATTTATACGTATTTGTGTGTATATACATGTAGTGTGTATATACACAGACTCACGTGCATCATATATTTTATTTTGCAAGATTAAACCAATTTATTTGTAATAATAGGAAGGAAAAATGCAATGTGCTATTTCATTTCTGTGCAAAATAAGCTACAGAAATGGCTTTTTTAATTTTGCTGCAGTGCTAGTTACTTGCAGGTGTTGTCATCTCACGGAACTGTACAACTGGCGATATACCTTCAGCACCGCATACTTGCTAACCCTGTCACCTTTGTATGCCAATGCAGTCATGTGGTTGTAATCAGAGGTCCATGGACCTGGCAAGAAAATCACTCTCTTGCCAGCTGTTCTGTCCTTTTACCAGCATCAGATTTGGAGAGCAAACTGTAAGTAATAAGGAGTTGATGAAGCTTCCATAGCTAGCAAATTTCCAACTTCAAAAGCTTTCCTGCTTCTGAAGTTAATGGTTGATTTCCCTTTGGGCTCACTGTTCATGCTTTTACTATATACCGTTCTAGACCATTAATAACTATCGGTGTTTGTGGGTATCATACAAGGACTCAGAAACATATGACCATTCTTCACGGTTCAGAGCTACAAATCACATGTGTGTTCATAGTAAAAGGCTGAATGCATGTTTCACAGCAAACTTTTTTAGGTTACAAAACCACTCTCAGATGTAGAAGATGCAGCAAACCTTCTTTTTCAAGAATTGATGGAGATTTCTGGAAGATTCTGGAAATTAATGTGAGAAGAATGCATCCAGAATCTGTGATAATCAAGCCCTTTCAGGTATGAATCTGGGGCTAAACTTGTGGGAAGCAATGGACCTCCTCTCTGAAGATCTACTCTCCACTTGATGCGATGTGCACATCCACGCTGGCGATGAGGCAGCGCCCACCAGCTACATTTCTTTTCTCTGCTGCACGCAAAGCAGTCTTTGAGGTTAAAGAAGGAGGTGGGTAGGGAAGAATTTGAAGACCATTGGGTTTGATGTTGAAAAATTATTCTCTCTAGAAGAGCAGGATTCTGTGGCAAGGCATGTTATAGCCCACTTTAAACTTCAGATGCATAGTCATCAAACCCTTTCACTTCAGATTCAAGTATCAAGTTTCTAATAAATAATATCAGCAATATTTTTAAAACAACTATATCCCTAAAGAAAGCTACACTTTTTTTTTTAGTTTTAAGTTATCAGACACCACTAAGCAAGTATTCCACTTCAGGGCTACAGAGTACAAAACGTGACCGAATAACAGAACTGCTCAGGTTGACAGGGGCCTCCTGAGATCAGGAGGTCTGTCCCTGCAGCTCAAAGCAGGGCTTCCTAGAGCCAGCTTCCCAAAACCATGTCCAGCTGGGTTTTGAACATCTCCAAGGATGGAGACTCCACAACCGCCTTGGGCAACCTGTGTCCATGCTTGGTCACCCTCACAATAAAAGAGCGTTTCCTGATGTTCAGAGGGAATCTCCAGCATTTCAGTGTGTGCCCCTTGCCTCTGGTCCTGTCACTTGCCACCACTGAAAAGAGCCTAGCTCCATCTTCATTGCACCTCCCCTTCAGGTATTTCTACATTTTCTACATTCACAAGATACCCCTAAGCTTTCTCTTCTCCAGGTTGCACAGTCCCAGCTCTCTCAGCCTTTCCTCATGCTACAGACCCTTCACAGTTCTTGTGGTACTTTGCTAGACTCTCTCTAGTATGTCCATGTCTCCCTTGCACGGGGAGCCCAGAACTTGGCTCAGGACTCCAGCTGGTGCCTCACCAGTGCTGAGCAGAGGGAAAGGATCACCTCCCTTGACTTGCTGGCAACACTTCTCCTAATTCAGCCCTATTGGCCGCCTTTGCTGGGAGAGTGCATCTGCTGGCAGCAAGCTGTCCATGAGCCAGCAGACCCTGTGGTCCTTCCCTGCAGAGCTGCTTCCCAGCCAGTTGCCCCCCAGCACGTACTGATATGTAACCTCTTTCCATTGTAGAGGGATCAGATGAGAGAGGTACCACATAGAGAGTTGACCTTGCCCACACTGAACACAGTGGGCAAGATCCTGCTCATTGACACCAGAAGTTAATCAAAAGTAAGTCTACCCTGTAAACCAGACTCTTCCTTTCACCACTGATTGATCTTTGATGTAAAGCAGCAGAAGGACAAAAGCAAACAATAATCTCACCCTGTGGTGTTATTAAAGTAGACATAGCTTTTACAACTGAGATCACTCGTGAACTAAGATGAAGGTTGGCACTGCAGGCACAAAATAGGAAATATTTGGTCCCTGTCCTGATGTCTTACTACCACGTCATCAAGATTGTTCAGCATTTGAGACAGTATCTCATAAATGTTTGTTTCTTTTTCTGTAATAAAGAAATAACCACCTCCCCGTTGGTTTCTACTCTCTCTGATCTCAGCACATCCAAGCATATCAAACACCCAGGTGAATATGTTCACATCCCTGTGATCCAGTCCAGATCTGAGCATGAAGCCTGTCTCAGCAGTTCTTCAAGACCATCTGCTGAAACTGTTTACCAAGCTTAATTTCTTGATTGCTTTTCTTCTCGTTCACATCAGGCTATGTTTACACAAAGTATTTCAGCAGTTAATATATAAAATCTACATATTTACAATTGTAAACCAGTTTGGGACAAAAAGCATAACAAATTCTTTCCAGTTTGCCATTTTCTTATTTATTTGCAATTCTGCCCACAGAATCCTTGCCTCAAAGATGTAGCGTCACCCCTTTGCTTATATTCTGCACGCATACAAAAGGTAGTAAAAATAATTTAGACAAATATTTTATCATTGCATCACTCAAGATAAAACCCAGAGTGAGAAAGAGAATGAGGCTGTCCGGCCCTAATGACCATTGACATTTGAACACAGAGATAGTTGTTTCGACTCAGTGGACAGAAATGGCCCAAATCAACTGCCCTCGCATGGGCACCCAACTGACACATCCCAGGGCACCTGGGGCATTAGCAGAAGACTGGCAGTCATGATATAAAAGTACAGGAGGCCCCGGCCAAGTGACCAGCAGCTGAAACCCAGATGTGGTACCCTGGGGACAGATCAAACAGCACGTAGACATCTATGGGTAAACAACCGAACCAAGGCTGGCCATCTCACAACTGCCTATAGCCAGGCAATGTCTGCAAGGAGCTGAGCCCCTCAAGTTCACTAAGTGCTTTTAAAGAAAGCGCTCTTTGGTATCTATCCCGTTACTTGAGCACATTTGAATGATTTAAATTCAAATCACCAAATTATAGGTTGATGTAGGCAGAGATTATCTTTCAGTAGTTTCTGCAGTTGCTTTCCACCCTGTATGAAATAGTTATGTAGTGAACGAGACAGGCGCCAAACAAATGCCTCTCCTAAACTACTCCACATGTAGGTGAGTGCCGGTTCCCAAAAAGTTTAGGTGATTTTATACATCGTGGAACATAATAAAGGGATCAAATTAGAGAAAACTTTCCCCAGCTACGCCATATCCCTGCAGCTGGGGCAGCAGTTCTGTGTTCATCCTTTCTGGTCACATTGACCATTGTAGCAGGTCCAGAGTTAAAAACTACTTTTATCATGAAATTTCATTTACTTCTGACTGAAAAAAAAAAGGGGGGGGGGGGCGGGGGGGGGAGAGACTAATTCCTTCTGAAATAAGGAACTTAGTTACAAGCATTTTTAAGGGAGAAAAACGAAATACGCAAATTCATCACCATGAAAACCTAGGTTGTTCTCAGCATTTTAGTCAATAGCCAAAAACCAAAATCCAAAACAAAACAAAAAAAATTGTTCACACAACCCTTTTAAATTTAGATTAAATTACATAAACTTTTGATTAGATTAAACTAAATTGGATGCATCTTCTAAAAATGGAAATCAAACAAAGGAAGCAGAAATTTGACCACAATTACAGACAAGCTAGTAGTGGTAAACATGGCTTCCAAAGATGTTTGGGAATCAGATATCTACAAAGTTTCGTATTTAAATCTGTGCCAGAGCAACAAGCTCTGACCTTGATAAGACTCACTTAGGATCCTATCTGTTCAAGGCAGTCTTTTAAATGCAAAGGTGAGAAAGAACAGAAGCAGAAAGTGGAAGAAACAATCCTACATATTTTATTGAGTAGGTCACCTTCTAAAAGTTGGCAGTTCCTGTCTGTCCCTGCCCCCCACTAAAAAGTTAGGCAGAAAATGTAAGTAGGAGGTCTCATGTTGGGTTTTGTGGGGAAAAGCGTACATAACGAAAGACAACAGGATCTGCTAGTATACAAGGCTGTCAGCAGACATTGCCAGCTCTGAAGAGGTATATCTCACAGCGATAGAGCACACATTTGCACATTGCAAACGTCCGAGAGCGTATCTAGTTTACATACAACAGAAGACTTGTATTTCAAGACACTCTGGCAGACTAAAGCAGCCGTTCCAGTGAAAGTACATTTATCCAAACAATATTTCCAGGTATGCTGCCACCTCTTTGCCCAACACCATTCATACAGCAGCCATAACTAAACTGATATAGCAGTTATTGCTACATAAGCACATCTTGCACTCTGCACATAGGTGACCAAACCATCCTACGACTCTGAAACATGAATGCATTAAGGCAGCTTTCCTGCCTAGCTGCCATTGCATGTGACAAGACAAAAATAAAACCACGAGCCTCTTGTAAACTTTAATCACCATATTAACACCCATGAGAAAAGCTTTGGGTGATCCCAATCTTGTTTAAGAGGGTTCAGCTGTAGATACTTACAGGATGTTCTGCCCCTGCTGATTGCTCATTACCCAAAATTAGCTCTCAGAGCAGTCTTTGCCATAGTCTGGCAAAGCGGAAGCTGGACCTGTTTTCAAGAGCTTTTGACATTCTCAGGACCTCCTCTCTTCCAGGAATGCATGCCTTCCCAGAGCAGGACATTACACAACTTTCTGCAGGGACAAGTCAGGAGCGTTGCTCCTCAGCGAGGAAATAAATCCCTGGAGTAACAGGGCAACAATGATTTTGTTGGTTTCCCGATATACTCATCAGTTTATTTGGGTTTTGGCTCCAGGTTTGTGGTTTTCAAGGCTAAGGGCTTAAGCCTCTGTAATAGGTCCAACAGGTCTTGGACACAATAGGCTCAACCTTGTAGGCTTTTTAAAAGTAAAATTCCTGATGATATTAATGATGTTCTCCCACCATTCAGATTAAAAATGAAACACTTGTACTTTCCTCAAAAGATATACCTGCACCCTCACGGAAAACCTTAGGTTACAAAAATACCTTCCAAATGTGAGTATGCTTGCCTGCAGAAACAACAGCTCTTCAGTCAGAGCAGAGGAAAAAACAAAGTCTTTTATATACATTAAATCTTTTCAGTGCATCTTGTATAAATTATTTTAAATGGTAATTCAAATTCCCTTTAAGGGCAGGCTTATATTTTCCAAACTCTGAAAATCTGTAAAAATAAATTACATTTTGAGGATTTCGTCAAGCTTTTCCTTAGACAAGCGGAGGTTACAGTAGCTGTTCATTTAATTCTAGTAGAATGATGTGGTGATGTAGTTTACTTATTAGCTGTAGCAATTTTCAATGATACTTGGCGTAACTTTGAGCTGATAAAAACCTGGAGAGGGTTTTTTTTTTTCCATACAGAAGAATGCATTTTTTGCCAAAAGCTAAGATATTTCACAGGATTGCTCATCAGTAGAGGTCTGATTATTTTGTCTCAAGTCTTGTTTTGACATTACCAAAACATGTACATTTGTGTGCTTTTCACTTACTGCTGTATTATAGTGAAATATTTGTTTTATATATGTTATACATAAATTACATACTATGTTTAACAAAACGTAACCTGAATCAAAACTGATCAGAACAGCAAAACCAAAGTCAATGTTTCTCACCTGTTCAAGATGAAGATGTGGTTTTCCAAGTGAGATATTCCAGCTTCTTCACAACATCTTTCTCCTGTGATTTCTCATGAAAGTTTCCTGTAGAGCGCTGTGCTTCCACTGGCTTTGTGATAGAAGTGGAAATGTGCTCACTTTGAGCACTAAAAAAAAAATCACATCCTCTCATTTTATTTTTTAAAAAATTTCCTGTTTCTTTTCGCTCCATATCATTAATATTTTTTTTTTAACTTTGTGGTAACCGTTGCTTGGTATTGCTACATTTTTCCATATGAAAATTTCTTTTAATGTGGCCATTATGTAAATAAATATGTCTAAAATATACTTTGCTATGTTACAAAATGAAGCTTTAAAACATATGCTTCTTATAACTCTTATAAAAATTAATGAAACACTCATTCTTACACAGTGGGTCTAGCATAACTTTGAAAAACTATGCAAAAACACTAAACTAAAATCAATGAGATTGCTGTTAATGTAAAATATCCATTTGAAATACTTTGGTATTTAAATTTAACTCATTCAGCCTCTGGCGTATGAATTTGGAAGTAAGCCACTTTCTCTTAAAAATAATAAAGTACTATGCAAATCCAGAATGGACCATTTTGGAGCAAAGCTGTGCTTTTATTGCATCAACTGTCTTTGGGTGTAAGTGAGGGGGAAAAGTTTCTTAAACATTAAAATTGTGGCATAGGAATGCAAACAAAAAGACTTTTGCTTTACTGGTTGATTCTGTCTGGCATTTCCCAAATCCTGACAATTTACTCTGACGGAAGCTGCAGTCTCCACTAAAATAGCTGTAATTAAGAAAAGCAGTTCTGGACTGGTGCTGGTTCCAGCCTGTGGTCACGGCACAGCTGGACGGCAGCAAGGAGCCCCAGGCAGAGCGCGTGCGGCTGCGGGCTGCACACACCGATCGCCTGCGAGCTACACGTGCAAAGCGCTGTTCCTCCAAAACACATGATGATGAGCATGCCCAGTAGCACCAAGAGGTAGCTATTTTGGGGTCTCCTGGTCCTGATACAGAGCCAAGCAGGTGGGGAAGGCATCAATCCTGCTCACAGTGGGTCTGTCTCCCTTGGATTAATGGGGGAAAACCAGTGTTCATCATCTGGAGCAGGCTGCCCAGGGAGGTTCTGGACACGTGTTCTCCGGAGATATTCAAAAGCCACCTGGATGCGATCCTGTGCAACTTGCTTTAAGTGATCCTGCTCTAGCAAGGGGGTTAGACTAGCTGATCTCCAGAGGTCCTTTCCAATCCCTACCAATCTGTGAATCATGGCATGTCCCAGAGGTATGAAGGGCCACTGCCATCTCACATTTCAGGCTGGACCTGAAGACCTGCACCAAGTCTGCACAGGACTTGCATCTATGGGCAAGTTGAAAATATCACAGCAAATGCACAGGTGATGGAGGAACTATAGTCCCTCATTCTGGGCAAAACCACAGAGAGAAAGGTGCCAGAGAGATGCATGGCTTTCCAGTGACAGCACTAGACAGAAGAAAACCCTACTCACTATTAATAAATGAGCAAGACTGTCCAGTGTCTTTCTGACTGTGTCCCTGTGGTGACCCATCCAGCAGCCCCTCTCCACCGAGCCTGTGCTCCGCCTGAGCGGGCATTGCGTGAAGAACAGGGATACGCCTCGTCTCAGCATGGTGGTTAATATCTGTGGGTGAAGCGCCGCGTACAGCGTGTATCAGAAACACTTGTTTTTCTCCGCTTGTACAAGAAAGGCAGAATAAGCAACGCGTTTGCTATCTGGCAGCCGGTGAGGGAGCAGGTACGTAGGGAAGAATGAAGAACGAAGCACAGGAAAGAGGAGCAGAGCGGCACGGTTCAGTTTTCCCGGCAGAAGGCAGATCTCTGTTTTCACACTCACAAATGAGGCAGGAAGCGATGCAGCCTGATCAGAAGGCAGTTTGAACCACATACAGCTTCCACTGCAGCTGGCCAGCCCTTTCCAGGATCAGATCAATATTTGGCGCAGGCCGCTACTGTTTGCTTTCAACTTGAGTCATTAAAAAAGACCAAAGTTTTTCAGGCCATACAGACAATTCCTCCCCTCTAAGAGAAAGTGAAAAACAAGAGTATTTGCCAAGATGAAGGATAGAAAAATAATATAACACTGTAGTTGCTTTTACAAGAAGCAACTTTTCCAAACATTACACATCCTTATTACACACGGCATTAACCCACTTAGAAACAGTACTCTACATCAATGTTCAGGCTAATTTTTTCTTGATCAGCCTGCTATTATCTAGGACACTTCTTGAATCAATCAAACCCTCTTGTAATGGAAATATTCCATAGCAAAAAGTGTCATACCTTGTAAAAAGGAAAATTCATTTCGCTGTTGGATATATCACATCAATAAGAAAATCACTTATCACCGGACAAGAAGATAGATTTTTTCCAAAGTGGCTGGGATTTGGAGGGGGGGGGAGGGAGGAGAAGCAGAGGTTATGGTTAATGTTATTAGATTAGGACCACTGTTTGCAACTTACCTTTTGAATGATGTATTATGTTATCCAATGAAGCAAATCTACTGTGGCTTTCATCAGTTTCTCTTTTAGTACTAAAAGCAATAAGGATGAAACTGCATTTTTGTAAAGAAAAAACATCAACAAATGAAAAAAAAAAATAATACATATCTTGCTTATTTTTTTGCCGTTCCCTTTTTTCTTTGAAAGGGCCAGTGATGTCCAAGGATGAAGGCTATGCCTGGGGACAGGACAGCTTCCCCCTACCTTCGCATTAGATGCACCAGGGCAGGATGCCTGTGCTCTGAAAATGGGTTTCCTACAGGGGCTTGTGGAGACAGGGTAAGCTTTCTCTTGCAGCAGCGTGGCCGCTCAGAAGCGCAGAAGTGGGAAGGGTGGAACTGTCTGGCTGGTACAGGCATGCTGAATCCCAGGGCCACCTCTGGGACAATGACTGAAGCAAACAAACCCAGAGTTGCTAATTTAATAGCCCAGAGCGTCAAGCACGTGTCGTGCGGGTACCACTGCTGCAGACGTTAGGTACGGGCTGACCTGAGAAGGGCAGTCACGGTAATTCACCGTGCCTTAACGTGGTGCAGTGCTGGTGCAGTCGTCAAATGTGTTTCAGGACAAATAACCTGCTGGTTTGATTTAGCCTCTCTTTCAGCAAAACAAGGCAGATTTTCCTGTCGGAGATTTGAAGCCGCTGTCAAAGCGCACAGAGCATCTGCCTGGGATTTGTCTGTCTTTCCCAGCTACTTTCATGCCAAGGTTAAAGAGAAAAGACTGCGTATATTTGGTTACCTCCGCTGGTGGGGGCTTGCTAGCACTGTGTGGCCTGACCTGTTTGCTCAGCATCTCCCGTTGCTCTTCGGGAGGGACAAGCTGGCAGGTACGGCTGGGTAAGAGGATACCACGCTCCGGGCAGGCAGAGGCGAGTGGGTGGCAGGGAAGCAGGCAGCGGCCCCAGCAGGAGGGGAGGGGAGCAAGACTAGGGTGCCAAACAACGGGTTCCAGTTCTCCCGACATCCCCCGGATCAGATAATGAAATCCCACTTCAGCAGTAGGAACAAAAAGGAGTGGAGGGATCCAGGCATGGAGGCCAACCGTGCTACCCCCTCCTGCTTGGGGGGAGTGCTCTCTGTAACAACGCAACTGCAAGGCATTTACAGGCTGGTACGGGGACAGATGTCCCTTACAGGGCTTTGTCTGAGTAAGGGTTCGTCCTGCAACAGATTTACCACACAGCATCTTTTTGCCTAGGGCTCCCCTGCCTCTGTTTTTGCCCGGATGCATCCTTCTCCCCGTTTGTGTGTGCAGCTCCTGGGGGGTTGCAGCGTTCATCCCGTCGCGGCGAGAGCGTGCAGTCAGTTCAGTGCGTGCATCAAAGGTGACTTTGCGTCTGGTGGGCTCTGATCCTGCCTTGGCTGTGCCTGTCTGGCCCAGGCACAGGACAGGCCAGAGATGCCAGCTACGTGTGCTTTGGATAGCTGAGGAAACCCATGCAGAAACTGAGCAGATCTACTAGTCAGAAAAAAAAGATCTACAGGTTCAAATAACACAAGTGAGGCTGGACCCAATCCTAAGCAACGCCAGCTTTTTGCTGAGGGGCTGTCTTGGTGGGAGCCTCCTCAGGCGCTTTAGGAACACAAAGGCTACTGTGAAATTCAGAGCCTGACCTGCAATGTGTGGTGCTTTAAGGGAGTACTAGCGCTGAAAACGCTCCACAGCTGAAAAACCTTCCCCCTGCTTAACCCCAATACCCTCATTTGAGTGCCTCACGATTTGCACGTGGCTGCTCTGGCATGACCGGAGGCTGACTGGGAGAGCAGAGGAATCACACTCTGGCCTCCACACCTCCCAGCCTCCAGCGTCTCACCTCCTTTGGTGGAGGAGCAAAGCTGAGTGGTACAGCTCTCTCACAAACCTTGCACACGGTGATGCTAAAATGGCTTTTTGGCTAGCTGGCAAAGGTTGGCTGAAGCCCCTTCCCAATGCCTGTGGGCACCTCTCCGGATGAAAAAGAGTGGGAGAGTAGTGCTGCAGGTCCTCTCCAGCTGGCAGAGGAGGATAAGGGAAGAGGTGCAAGCATAGAACCTGGTATTTTACATCTCTTAATATGAAGTAAAGGATGAGCAGAGTGAATGTGAAATACTATTAAAAATTTCATAAAAATAATTTGACATCATAAAATTATTTGTTCTCATGAATTCCCCCCTAAAATGTTGTTAAAACCTATATGTTCTTAAAACATAGTGAAATTCATGGATCCACTCCTACAATGGAAGCTTCATCAAACCTTATTTACTGGCCTTTTTTTAAACCTTGTGTAGCCCCCTCAATGGAGACTTAATTCAGGTGAAGCCTGTGACAAAACTGAATATTACAGAGAAGTCCCTTCTACAGAGGGAGACAGTTTAAATTTGGCTCCTCTGCAGTTACAGGAAAAGCAAGAAATTCTGCAGAACATCTTCTCACAGTTTGTTGTTCTCCCCAATAATTTTAATTTCCATTAAATCATTAGGTTAAAGAAACAGTTTGTGGAAAAAAACCCCAAAACCTAACACATACACACACCCATGCAAATTCACCCAGAAAAATGATTGCAGAAAACAGACTTTTTCTCCCATATAAGATGCAGAGTCCAATCTTACCATCCTTTTTTTTTTTTTTTTTTTTTTTCCAGCAAACCTCTCCCTGGGCCTGAAAGGAGTGCAGGATTGACCCTCAGTCATGGCACAGCAATCCACCCTACTTTTACTACCTGCTGGATCTCTCCCCAGTCACTTCAGGACCTCAGTTCTTTGGTGGTCTTCTGTTTTGACATCTGCTTACCCTTATCTCTAATCAGTTTTGCTGATAGACGTTTCCCCTGAGTGCAGAGACACTGCCTAACAGATTTTTTTAAAACCAACTACTACATAGTAGTCAGGAAATTATCTTTGTGGCCTGCAAGGGTGAGAGACACGGTTCCTAACATTCCCATGCGGACAGCTAAGTCTCACTCAACTTTATCTGATTTGTTCTATTCGGCTCTTTATACTCTCATAACATAACAGCATAATGACCGCAATACATTTTTGTTAAACCTGCAATTAGGCAGAATGCACAATATCCCAAGGCACCAAATGATCAGGGAACACACTGTAAGTAATTGGTGGTAATTTACTACGGCTTCTATCCAGAGTTACATCATCTGCCAGACCAAGGAACTGAACTTGGAACATATTGCTTAAAGCAAGGAGGGTGCAAAATTCTTCAGAAAAAAAAAGTATCACACATCAACGCACAAGGTTTTACAGAAAGAGAAATGGGTAAAGTGAAATGTTTTGCCTTCAGTTGACACAAAAACCTACTGGAACATGCAGCAACTCACATTTTACTCCAGTGGTTGCATAAAAGATGGTGGCTCTCCAACAGATATAAATACCATAGCACCCCAAGGCATGACTCATTATTTAGCAATGGTACATTGTATTTCCAGCTAGAGAGTAGCAGCCCATTGTGTGCAATGGCTAAAAAAATAAAATAAAATATGATAAAATAAGAAGTGATCCCAATGCCTTCCAAAACCTTGAAGACCATAACGTAAGGCAGAGCACCATAAAGTATACCGCGAAGAAGTTACTATGCATTGGCGGGATGCTTGAGAAAATCCCTGACAGACTTCTTGTTGTTGACTTTAATAAAACAAAAGGAACCACGCAGATATGAGGGACTGAGTCCTTGGTGATTTCGATTTGAACTTTCAATGGGAGTGGGATGATAAGGAATGTCTGCATCTGGGTTTTTAAATGGTAGTCTTTCTTTTAAAAATCAATTTTTTCTGGGTCTATCAAACGTAATTTTTATTGAATTTCCTTCTGCTGGTTTGTTTTTATTCCATTTCAGTGAAAACAAAAAGCACACACTTGCAAAAACACGTCTGAATCCAGACAGTCAGTGCAGGAAATTCCTGCAGTTCTGGTGAAAACTGGGACTGAAGGGAGGAGGGGGGCACATATTTAACGCCTCTGCTGAAGGATGAGCTGTAGCACTAATCCAAGAGACACCTGGCCATTCTGGGTCTGTCCCACCAGCCGTGAGCGCGCAGGCAGGTCAGACGCTGCCAGCTGGCACGAGCTGTGTGTGGTGACGGGGGCTTTTACCCGCTGGTTCAGGTGAATGCCACAGCACTGTGCTGGGAAGGACAAAACCCTAGTAAGTATATGTGGGGAGTAACCTGAAGTTGGGGCTTCCAGGCAGCACTGGTGCAGGAACCCACAGGAAATCTGGAGTCCCCAGTTCCAGTGCTGCAGTATAACTTGTTTTCACTTGTTTCTAAAGCACCATGCAAACCTCAAAGCTGTTTATAAACTCACAACTGACGTAAAGGACAATGCAAACCATTACAGCATCCCCAACATAACTCAGACTGATCCTTTCTCCAGAATGGGTAACAACTCTATGCCTTGCTAATTACAGTTTATAAGCCCATGCAATTGAAGTAGGTAAGTACAGTAAAGCCAGAAATGCAAAGCCTGTGCTAGACATTCGTGCTTTGATGGCTCCTCATCTCTGGGCGTTATCTGCAGTCTTACCCGAGTGGCTGGCAAGCACTGTCTCCAAAGTGCTGATGTCTCTGTGCAGTTGCGCGTAGGGAAATAACATCAGATCTGCTCTCTGGGAAAAGGCTACGCAGAGCCCCGAACTGTGCGGCCAGTTTTCTTGTCACTCCTTGCAAAGCGGTGATCTCATCCTTGCTGTCTCCAAATTTTCTATCTCCAGTGTAGGAGAGGGAGGCAGCAAGGGACAAGGGGAGAGGGAGAGGGAAGCTACGAAAAGAAAGATCCCATTGTTAGAGTGCTCTTATTTGTGTGAATGCTTGCCAAGACAACAAGATTGGGTCTGATGACATGAACTTGAGGGTCAGTGGGGGGCTGTGCAAAAATGCCTGAACTCCTTGTGCTCACAATCCTTAAGAAAAAAAAGCAATTTCCAGATGTGCGTGAGCCGCCTTTCAGTCATCCAGTCCCCTAAGCCTACCACATTATACGGCCTGAAGATGCCTGCACCCATTTGCATGGCTGAGCAGTCGCAATATTTGCCTTGGAGGGAGAACTGCATCAAAATACCAGACCCAACCACCAAAGCACCAGCTGTGCTGGTATTGAATTAAGTTGAATTAAACTTCAGGAACATGGTCATAAAAGACAGGACAGTTCCAGGATCCACCCTTAAGAGAAGACTAGGAATGAACTGCAAAAGCCTAGGGCTGTGGTGTACATCTTGCATGAACTGTGTGCAGAGATCCAGACTCCCTCTCTGCCTAGAAGCAAAAACAAGACTGAAAATATTCAGGTACTCACATCTGTTTTCAGAAAGCCACATAAAAATATCAGGTACAAGCCCAGTGTCAGGCCTAAGTAATTCTTCCGCACCATCATAATTTAGGAGGCAATTTACTCTGAGTTCAGGTCAGCTTACACCCACTGAGGATGTGCCCACCCCTGCCTGCATCCATCCCTCTGGGTCTCACCAAAAGCAATCACAGCTATCAGGAGAGCTTCGTGCTGATGGGTCTGACTGGATGCACTGACATAGCAGATACAGTGCCTGCAAAAGCCAGTATCATGGGTTGTACGTAGGAGGAAAAGCCAGCTCTTATTCCAATTAACTCTTGCTAGATATTGGGCTCAGAGGGGACTGCTAACATGTAGTTACTAATTTCAAAACAGCTCCAAAACTTGCAGTGCCTCAGAACCACTCATCTGTGCACAGCTGCCAGCGAGGGGCATCTGCCTTGGTGTAACTGCAGCAGATGGAAAAACCAGCCTCTCAAAACCTCACCTTATCCTCAGGAAAACGATTCACCTTGTGCTTCGCGCAGCCAGTACAGCTTCATTGCTTGCAGCAGGACTCAGGCCTCAGCCTTGGGCTGGAAAAGATAAAAAAAAAAAGAAAAAAGGCTCATTTCACATAATTTAGTAAAGGGAAAAAGTATCACGTTATTTTGTTTGTTCCTAGGTTGTTGGGTTTTTCTGTGGTAAATCATTTTTAGCAGGCCACTTCTGCAGCAGGTGCCCGTGACTCTACAACGGGAAAGCAGGTCTTGGGTCCAAGCCATCTCCTTTCCGTTAAGCCCAACACCCTGTTGTTTCCTTTGCTCCCTCCTTGCCGAGGGTGTGATTGAATGAGTGCTTGTGAAGGCTGTAAGCACTTGCTAATTTGGGGTTTGTCTGGTAATAGTCTGGTGGGTCTGCATTTCCAACATCTGTGGAGCCAAACTGACGGTTAAATCGTATTCCCAGCTTTCCTCTCCTCCTCTGCAACTTTTTAAGAGCCTTGTTTCCCTCTGAAGTCCGCCTCCCCCCAGCCCCTCTCTCCAATTCCTCCCTCCTGCCTTTTTTTTTTTTTTTTTTTTTTTTTTTTAAAAATCGACCTGGTCTTTGTTGTACTAATTAGATTATCTCTGCCTGAGAGACCCAGAGAGCAGCCCCAACAGAGCACAGCCTGGAAAGACAGGACATATAATCCCTGTTATCAAGGGGGCTGTCATTCGGCATGTAGATCAACTAATTCTTTCAATACCATGGGAGCAATTGTACATCTTAATATTGATTTTCCCCCCAAGATATGATCTCCTACATTCCGACATCAGTCTCACTTGCCCTGGCTGAAAGGCTCCATTTATTATGAGGCAATACGGTGTGTGCACACACTGGCCCCCCCCAGGGTCTTTGAATTAAAAAATGAGAAGGTGCTTGGTGGGGAGGGCGAGAGAGCGAGCAAACATAGACCAGGCAAGTTAATGCAACAGTTTCAGGGAAGAACACGGAATAAACCAAACCTACTGCACTTCCACTTTGCATTACAAAGCAATTAATTCAGAGCTGACTGACATCAAAGGCTGAAGGCCAGCCATGGGAAGGGGCATTAGCTATAAATCATATGCTAAAAGCAGTAATGCTTTGAGTCAAGCCATGTTGCTACCATTCAGCAGCCAGACTGTTAAATAAGTTTCTGCTTGTTTCTCTTGTTCTTCCTTTCCACCCACCTCAGTATTAATTTCAAGAGATGCTATTCATATTTTGTGCTCCATACAAATCACCTATAGCTAATTGCAAAAAGGAGAGATACAACAATGGAATGACCTTCACTCAAGACATCAAAATGCTTTAAATGATAATCAACAAATCAGGCACAGACCCCTTCTTCATGATGTCCTTTTCAAGGCTAACCTGGATTATCAAGGTATTAATTTCTGTCAGTTCAGAGGACTCCTACAGTTGGTGAAACAGAAAATTTCCTAGCTT
Organism: Psophia crepitans; assembly: GCA_013399095.1. Lineage (NCBI taxonomy): Eukaryota > Metazoa > Chordata > Aves > Gruiformes > Psophiidae > Psophia > Psophia crepitans. The sequence goes on from VWZZ01001060.1 coordinate 33,691, forward strand.
TAGGTGCTTTACATTATCTTCCTAGAAATGTATGTCACTAGACAGCCTATGCTCAATTCCTTGCATGTAACCTTTTTTTGTACCAAATTACATTCATTTCATGACCCTTAAAAACCAGATTTGGATGATACAATTCATTTTCTGTGATCAGCCAAACTTATGTTAGAACCAAAAGGGGAAGGAAATAATTCCCAAGCAAAGGGAGAGGGAAAAATTCCTGCAGCTCCACCATCTAAGCAGCTCTCCTGACTTACACCAGTTGAGGACTACGCAGCTTTAACACACAGCCTATAGAGCCTGATGTTGGCACCTGTTAATATCATCCACAGAGCTGAACACGTTTTATTGCCAGACAGGAAACTTTATCCACAGCACTGGGATCATGTCCTCCTCTTCCAAAAAGTGTCATAGGATCTCTCACTTCCTCCTGGACAGCCACCAGAGCCAGAAAAAATAGGACCTGGGTCCAGTGTCTCAGCTGAAAGCAGCCCACCAGCAGCGCGGAGCTTCCTGTAGAGCCTGTACAACTCTGCCAGCATCAAAGACAAACACATGTCGCGGTTTGAGGACGGCTCTTTTGTTTGAGGGCTCCCTCTGCCTCAGTTACCTCCTCTGTCCTCCCTACTAGCCTTTCCACTTCTGCTTTCCAAGGACCTGACTTCTTCAGCTAAATGTTGGCCTGTTTTTCCAGACTGCAAGGATCCACATGTCTAAATTATGTTCAACACATGACCAACACGTGGACCTCTCTCTATATAAATAAAATCACAGACATCTATACTTAGGCGATGCAGAAGGGGATAAATCAAGAAAACACTTCATGTCCACCACCACAGTTCATGGATATCCGCAAAAGGCAACTTCATAAAACAGTGTAATGCCTTCAGTAATCAATTCTGGGCTGTATTCTCAACAGGGAAAGAAAAATCTTGGCAAACTAGATTTAAAAGTACCCAGCCTGCCTGGCTTTTCTGGTCAGCAGTGTGGTGGGGATACACTCTTGTCCTGAGAGTGGTGAGGTCTCTCTGCTTCTGTGGCAGTGCATAGGAGCGTTAGCAATTCAACAGCACCCTGTGAAATAAGAGTATAACAGACCCACAGGGGAAAAGAGAGGCTCAAACCTCAAAGGACTTTCAAAAGCAGGGCCAGGTCAGATGCAATATTGATGGGAGAAGGAGACCTGAGGCATTTCTCCCAGCCCCTGACATAGTCTATGTGTGCTGGATGGTGCAACTGCAGAAGAAACAGGAAGAGAAAGCAAGAAAGGTGAAGAAAAGTGAGAGCTTACCTTGACTCTCCGTAACATTACCTCTGAGATCTCTGGGGCTGTTGGGTCCTTCTCCCACCCCAAGCCCCAGAAAATAGCACTGACAATAAACATCTTCTATCAACTGTTAACTTCTCTCCATTGCCTGAGAAGAAGGATGGAAAATGCTTTATATGTCATAGCAGTAACTCAATAACAGTGTTGAATGAAAGGCATCAGTTTTGGAAGGGATTTCAGGCAAACAATCACTGTGACTGAAGAATGCACTTAACCAGTGGCTTACATTTCACCAGGAGGGATGAGAACAGGGAAGGTAATGGCACAGGGACCCTCTCATCCTTTTTCAACGCATGGCCATCGCCCCATTCAATACAGGCTCCAAAAAAGGGGCGGAAATTTATAGGCATTACCGAGGCATCAAAGCGTGGAGGGGTTTCTGGGAGTCAGTCTCACAGGAAATTATAGCGCTGCAAGCACTGGGAGCAAAGAGAACTGGTTTTCTACGGTTTTGCATCTCGCAGGTGTGTTTTTTGGTGTCTAATAAACTGAAAATTTTGACTGAAATGGCTCCTACTGTTGGGGGCGTGTGGGGGGTGTGCACTTTTGAACTTTTTGGTGCCTATGAAGGATTGAGTTCACCATTTCCCTCCGCTGAGGCATGAATAGGTTGTCTATCCCCTAATGAGGTATTTACTGCCTTGAAACCCGTAAGGATTAAACACCTCTGAACTATTTTTTTCCTGCTGTCTGGTGATTTTGAAAATTATTTTTGAGGCAGAGGTGGCCATATACACACCATACAACATGCACCAGGTACCGCTTTTCCTTTGGAATTTGGGCTTAAAATGGGTTTTGCATAAGAAAGCATGACAGCAGCTGATAGAGATTTTCAAGTTTCTTCTGTCTTGCCCCATGCAGATATTTAAGGTTATTTTCACACAAATTAAAAATGACACCCAAAACCTCAGTGAAACTCCAGAAAGACTGTTGTCATGATGGCAAGCTCTTTATGGGCCTTTATTTCGGGGTCCAGGTTAGTCCCACTTTGTGCATTTGAGAGTCTCCACAGCACAAGACAGAGATGTCCCACCTATTTAGACACTCCACAGAGAGCAGGGGCCCTCACTCTGGTCCTGGAAGCAATGATATTTCTGTGGGCGCAATGCCATGTCTGGCTAATTACTGCTTGTAAGAGTAGGATGCATTCTTTTTGTCCATTTCCAGTGTGGTGAGGGTCATTTGGGGACCTCTGTATTGCCCTGCATGGGGCTTCACTGATACATCCAACATTTCTTTGCAAGAGCTCAAGTCCCCATCACAGCGCCTTGTGGCCAGGGCCAGGCAAAGTGCCAGGGAAGGTCCTTGGGGAGCTGCAGGGGAAGAGAGCTTTCCATCACGCCTGCCAAGTCTGCGGTCCTAATAGAACTCTGCCAAGGAGGGGGACCCTGAGGAAATACGTAACAGCACATTCTTCAGCATCACCTTTCCCCTACCAGGTTTGCAACCACCAGGGCCCAGTGCCACGTGGCAGTCTGGGGCAGGGGAGAGCTGCACTGCACCTTTTGTGGGATCAAATGCCTTAATGCTTTCCTTTTCCTTCACTACAACTCAGTTTTCTGCCCCATAGCTCAGTGGTGGAGTCAGACCCAGAGATTACGCCCCTGAGCACTTTTGCTCCTTGCAGGGTAACTGAGTGCAAATGCAAGCTTATTAAAGTATCTTCAATAATAATATTATTTTTAACAAGTAAACATAAAAATCACACTAACTGCCCATAGCCATGAGGGCAGAAGAGCCAGTTTCACACCATAAGGAGGAAAGCCCCACTCCATGCAGGGCTCCAGGGCTTGTCTCCCCCTGGGATGAAGGTCTGGGACGTATTCTGTGCATCCGTCCCGTGGCAGAGACATGCCATCGGTGAGGGGTGGCTGCTATCAGGCCTGACACATTCAGAAAATTCTTTGGCTCTTGTCACCTACCCAATAGCTTTTCCTGGTCTTAACAGCCTGGTCAGCAGGGACCGGAGAAATGGGGGGAGCAGCAGGCAGATCTGGGTCACCTACCCAATTGCTTTTCCTGGTCTTAACAGCCTGGTCAGCAGGGACCGGAGAAATGGGGGGAGCAGCAGGCAGATCTGGGTCACCTACCCAATTGCTTTTCCTGGTCTTAACAGCCTGGTCAGCAGGGACCGGAGAAATGGGGGGAGCAGCAGGCAGATCTGGCCAGCACCATGGTTTTTCTCAGGTTGGGAAAAACCTTTGGGAGATGCTCCCCAGATAGGGGCCACCACTCAGACGAGGGTGGCTGAGAAGATGCTGGCCCAGATTAGGAGCGGTGTTCTCGCTTCGCTCCCTCCTCCATTCACACAGGCTATCTAGTCTCAGAGAAACAAATACCCTGTGCACCCCAAAATGTTGCTAGAACAAGCACAAAACCCCCAACTCTAAGGCCAGAATAAGGCTCAGAGGCAGACACAATCCCAGGGGCTGTCCTAGTCACACCAGAAAAGCTAGGTTTGATACCTTCCTGTTAAAGTTTTCCTATAAAATTCTGTAGGGGCTTTCTTGTGTTTCCAATGGATTTCTTCTAGGGCAATATCAATTTCTGGCTAAATTTTCAGGTTTTGCAGGTAAGAAAAAGGTGAAGATGAATGCATACACATATTAAATAACAATGGGTTTTTTCCATACAAACTTTCCCCATGGGAATAATGCACACCGCCCAAAAGCCTGGGCAAACCAGCTCCTTTGAGATGTCTGCAACATTACTGTGCAAGAATGAATTTGACTGGATCAGACACATCGGGTATCTAACTCTTGGTTAGATAAAAAAAAAAAAGCACTCACCTTGCATGAAAGTAATTCAGAAGTTTTCCACATTCTCTCTACTGGAGAGAAACTCTCAGCAGAAGGAAGAAAAAAAAAGTAAAATAAATATCTTCGCTATGTGGTTGGCTTTGTCTTTGATAATAGGAATATTTCAGTGCAGATGACCTGACAACATGGCTTTAGGTAGGAAAGCAAAGATTATTTGAAATAGAATCTAGACATGCAAAAAGGAATTAACAAGGTTGTAAGAATATTAAGCAATTGAGTGCTGGAGAGGAAAGACTGCCCCAGCACCTAGGGAGTTCCACAAAATAGCTAGGACTTCTCAGAAAAAACAGCCAAAAAAGCCAACCAGCCACCCTCAAGATATAACCATATTTATCCTGGCAGTTGTTAAATGTCTCGGATCACAAAGCAAAACCAAAAAATAACAGAAGGGCATTCCAAATCACCATCTGAATGCAAACACTGCTTGACAAGGAAAGGGCAGAAAGCTGTCTTTTCCCAGACTCTTTTTGTGTCGGGCAGCTCTAGATCAGGTCCACCAAACAAACCACCCTGTCAGAAAAGCATCCTCTCCAACTGGCTCTTCTTAACCCCCCCACTGCCTTTCCTTCCTGAGCGTAGGGAACAGAGTGGGAAAGCTGGGATATCCAGGCTCCAGGGCCATCATTTTGTCATCTCATCAATGTGTGCAGTCACATCATGAAGGCAGCGAACGCAGAGGCCTAATTTAATAGTTCAATATTTAAAGGTGTAAGTAGGATAGTTTTTCTGGAATGCCTTTCACTGAAAAAGTTAATTCATATTCATTTAGTCAGGTAGTTAGCCTCATATACTCTGATTCCTATGCATGAGGCTGAAGATCTGGCAGCTCTGTGCTTTCCAATTGCCAAAGGACTAACCACCAAGCAACAGTCTGCTATTTAGGTTCCCTGACATTTTTTTTCCATCACAAAATTTAATTTCATCTGCTTTGCAAAACTTCAGGATGAAGTTTCCATGGCAGCTGTCTGAGGCTGAGCACATGGTGTTTGCTGAAAATTCCCATCAAGATGGTCCTTGTTCCTTCTGAGGACATGAGCACAGAAGATATATGTTGTATTCGTCATACCTATGCACATACAGTGCAGTCCTAAGACCCGCAAGCTTTGAAGAAGCAGCTTGAAATTTGGGAGAAGGAAACTCCACACAGTGTTTGCAAACAGTGTTTGGAGGTCAGAGTCGAAATGAAGAAAAACAAGACAGGCTCAAGTGGCATCCAGGGCAGGGGCTGATAGGCATCCTTGTGTTGGATGAAAAAGGGGTAAGCAGCCAGATGAGAGTCTAGGTCAGGGAAGAAAATGATGGGATGTGATGAACAGCAGAGTAAATAGCTGGACTCAGTGGTGGAAGTGGGAGAGAAGGGAGACAAAACTTTAATATTTTTGAGTCCGTGGCAGAGAAAAAGGAGGGGGAATTGCAGGGCAGAGAGAAAAATGCATCAAGAAGAGATGAAGGGCTGTGCACCACCATGTTTGTCTGCGAAAGCATGCTAAGGGAGAAATGCAGGTCATGTAACAGGAGGATCTGAAGTTCGCAGGTGCAGGATTTGGTCAAGTTGGATAAGCTAGAGCTGTTCCTCTTGGAAGAGGACGGTACAGAGGGAGGAGCTTAGCAGCCTGACTGGATTCAAGAGCATTAGCCCTGTGAAAACAGGAAGCTCAGGAATTCAATGGAAACGTGTAAAACTCCATTTCTGAAAATGGGAGTCTTGCATGCCGCTTCACATGGTGCACAGACCTCTTCCAAGCTCTTCAACCCATGCGATTGTTCGGTAATAAACTCCTCACTGCTGGAGACCCACCTGGTTTTGTGCCTAACAAATTGTTTGTAGATTAATATGTTAATCTTCCTACACAGATAAAAAACTGTTGCAGTCCCTTTACATACTCAGAGCCACAGTATGCCTAGATTACCTATCCCAGTCAGTTGCAAAAGCAGATTTCAGGATTTAATGACTAAGTGCTCTGGATTATTATAACCAGCACAATATGTATACTTTTTCTCATATACATCATTCAAAATTACCCCCAATAAAAATAAGAAATGCAAGTGATGCTGCATTATACCCTGAGAGACACTACATCATCTCAGTCTGGTATACATCACTGGATTTTGATTCTTTCACATGTTCTATCCAGAGGTCAAGTGAGGGAGTGATTTTAACATACCTGTGTTCTAAGTGTCAGACACCTGAAGCAGATTAATGATGTCTGCCTAAAACTCCCCCTGATAAAAGGCTATGGTTTGGACCCCATCTACAGCCTGATTACAGGACCAAAATAATCTTCTTTCAATTCAAGCTTAAGCTGTTGTTGTTCATCTTATTCTTAGCAATGGCACAGCCAAACAAAACTTGCCAACACGAAGAGCTAGAGCCCTCTTCACTCTCTCTTCACCGCATCAGGGCTGAGAGAAAATAGAGGCAAAAACACATCCCTGCTTATTTCTGCCACAAAGGCTCAAAAGATTGCTCTCACATCACACTGTAGCTCATAGAAAGTAAATAATCATCTTGTGGGATGTTGAACACCCACAAGTTGCTGCCCTGTAGGAATTATGGCTTTTCGTGATTGCCTCTTCAAGATGCAAAGTTTTGCTTGTAGACATGGCACGGGTCCGAGTCCTGGATTTTACCCTGGTTCTCCTGCTGACCTGCAGAGTGACGTAGAAAAGTCAATTTGCTACTCTGTGCCTTTGCCTCACTTCATAGTCTCCGTCTTGTGCATTTGGCTCTCACCCTGCTTGCACGCTGCCTAGGAAAAACTCGACTGCGGCCCATGCATTCGAGGGTGACTAAATTACAATAGGTCACCCTGCTGCCAGCAGGGTAAATCTGGATAGTCAGTACTTCATTACTAATTTCTATTTATTTGGATGAGGTAGCACAAAGCTTATTTTTATTTTAAAATGTTGACGGAGGGTGCTGCTTTTGGAAGCAAAAAAATAATCAGGACTTTCCCAGACTGAAAGCTGTTTAGAGCACTACTCTCATCCATCACTTCCTACGGCTCCGTGATAACTCTCCCCTTACAATTGCAAGTCACTCTCTATCAGCATAGAGGGACAGCTCTCTAGCAAGACACAAATAGAAACAGGCACAAAGCTGCTTATTGGTAAATAAATCAAAGAAGAGGAATTGGGAGAAGGAAACAACACAAAGCTCTCTCTGTCAGGATAGCAGAGATTTATGTGAGAGATTCACTGATGCTTCAGGCCACTGGTGCCATTTTCCAGGGTATGAATGGGTGGATCTTTTGCATACATTTTGCTGGGTTGACTTAAGTAAGTCTTGACAACTCTCTTTCCCTGGGGACTAGACTAAAAGTATTGTTTAGAAATCTAATATATGGTTTATTTACTCAATTTGTGCTGAGCACTACAGTTCCTTCAGGCCAGCTTCAGCAGTCCATTACTCCATTAATGCTCCATTACTGAAATTAGTGCTGTAATTGGAAGGAGGGAGGATGATGGGGAAGGGGACACTTTTTAAAGGAGCGGGTCCTGCTTAATCCCATCATGGAAGAAAGCATTAGGAAAAAAAAAAGCCAAACCTCAACTGCTTCCCCCCCCACCAAGCCCCTCCCTTAGAGAAAGGGGTAGGGAAGAGAAACTTCTCTCTAGTGGATGACACGCAATAGCCGTGCAGTGAACAGACAGGTGCAGAGACCACACCAGCCTGTCCCCCTTCAAATCAGAGGGCACAACCGCAACATCTAGATGACTCCACGCAGAGCTCCCCCATGCCAGAAGGCACAAGGTACTTAGATTTCACCCTGGTCCCTCGCAGCTTCTGGTCCCTCGCAGGAAGATGGCACTGCTTACAGGGCTGCTGGTGCAGTCTCTCCTCCCACTGCCCGCTGCACGGGCAGACTGCAACTGGCCATTTCACAGCCTACAGAAGCCCAGGAAAAGGAAATGAGAGAGACACGGAGCTATGAAAGATGTCTTAACCATGGAGGTCATGCACAGAGCTGGTTTTGGTTCCCACCACAGGCCCTCCTTGAAGTCATGGAAGATGTAACTGTGTTTGGGGCGGCAGAGATTCCTTTCCCTGCTTTGCTTCACTGATACATTCTCCTAAATACTTTGCATCATGAAGGAATTCAGGATCTGTGTATGAATATTAATTAGTCAGCTAAATTACAACAAGGAAATTTCATGGATCTTATATGCCAGAATTGTATCTATGCATCCAATCACATATTTTGCAATAACTTTTCAATATTAATTGTAAGCTGGTTACTGGGTAACAAATAGCCTGTACAGTTATTCTGGGTAACTGAAATATATACTGCAAATATACATATTTATTGGTTTAGTTAAATAGAAGACCTGTCAGAAGACTAGCAGGAAGGTAATACAATAGCCCTAGAGAAGTCATCTGTTTAAAGAGATTAAAGAATTTACAAAAAGAAAAAATGCCAGAGCTTTTAGTTGGGATGCTGCTGCTTCCATTTTCCAGCCAGTGACAGGATTTGTTCTGCTGTGGCTGGAACTGGAAAGTCCCAAAGGAAGCCAAAGAATTAAAAGATTTTCCCTACGGGGGGAGGGACTGAGAGAACAGACAATAATCCTGAATTTGTTCATGAGGAGCAGTCTGACACAGCAACAGACTTTGCTGAAGGGGTCAAAATAGTAAAACTTAAGTCCTCCGCTGTTAAAGCATGGTAGGATGTAGCATAAAGTACACATCATATCCTTCCTTTCTCACATTCGGCTTTGTTCCTGTCACAAAGACTCAACAAGATTTGCTCTGGAAAAGCTGTTTGATTTCTGGGATAAGCCACTGCTACAGAAAAGGAGCCTGTGAGGTCTCTTAGCTCTCTTCCTTTCAGACCTCTGTGTTTTGAGGCCAGCACTGCAACCCCTATGGGCTAAAGAGAAGATGCTACTCCTTCAGGCTGTGCTTCTGATCAAGGCAGCTTGCCCCTAAACCTCTCCCAGGCTGAGCCATGCAGATGGGGTGAGAGTGTGTCACTCCCTCCTTCCCCAAAACCTGAGCCGTAGGTGAAAGCTAAGGACACAACAGACAGCTGCACCAGCTAAAGTGGGCAGATCAGCTGCAGGGATGGCTGGAAGCCTCTCCACAGGGTACGCTGCCTTGGGAGAGCCAAGGCACCCCGGTGTCCTGGGATGCTATCTCTCTGAGCATCTGGCAGCGTCTCAGAGACGCACGCGTCTCTGGTGGCTGCCAGAGAACAGCCAGGCACAGAGTGCCCCCTGCTACCAAGCTCCTGGCTGAGAAATGCATCAGCGTGCCAGGACAATAAATACACTTCTGTTGGTGAACACCACTGAAAGAGGACTTTTTAAGAAAGACGCAGATGGGCATTTCATCAAGGTGGAGACTGACAGGATACAGTGAAAATAACATTGCAAGACTAATAAAGCCTCGATTCTCCATCTTTCTAACTTTCAAGCTACCCTGGATTTCTCAACAAGGGTCTCAAGAGCAGCAAGAAAACTGTGAGGGACAGGTGAATGCCCCTTCAAGAATTAAATCCCAATTAACACGCCATCAGTGAGGAAAGACACATTTTACATGGTCGATTAAAAGACTCCCCCCTATTGATCTCTGTAGCTAATCATTGTCCTACCCCTGCTTAGGGAGCGCAGACACAAACCAACAATCTAAATTTATTGAGACTTCTGGCAATCAATAGGTCAGACTCCCGGAGAAGCATTATGCAGAAAGCATCTCCACTGACTCATCACAGGCTGGTGAGCCCCAGGTCTCCAGCAGGTCCCTGAAGCTGTTCCCTTTCTGCCTGGACAGTTCACGCAAAGCCAGGGCTGCTCTGCGTATGCTCCTTGTCAAAGCCCAGACAAACAGCCCGCGACAAAACAACAGCCGCAGCGACCGCTCTCGCCTTCGGCTCAGCATCACGGCGTGAGAGCCGGGTACCTGCAGGCGGCAGACGGCCTGCCATATGAGCCCTGCAGTTTTGATTTAAACAAAACAAAAGTGAGTAGCTGTAATTTCACAGATGGGAGCAATTCATTAGCTGGGAAAAGATGTGGTCGCTCTAATCGGGAGTGACTGGGGAGCTTTTGATGCAAATGGTCATTTGCAGCTGCCTCTCCCTGCCTCTCACCAGGTCAGTGCAAGGCAATATACTGTGAGATGGAAACATCAAACTGGGTATTAATTTAATAGCCTGCAACAGAGTGACAGCATGGTCAGGCAATATTTCTGGGGTCTGCTATGTGGCCAGGTAATCTGCCACTTCTTATACTTTATAGTATGTGATAACAAGAAGATCTCACACTCCTTTAAATCATTTGTACATCTGCCATTCATGTGACCGCACCTAAAGGGTCAGAACTAAAACCGTGGCAAGTTGGTCGACAGCAAGTTGAACATGAGCCAACAGTGTGCCCAGGCTGCCAGGAAGACCAACCATGTCCTGGGTTGCATCAAGCATAGCACTGCCAGCCAGTCTAGGGACGTGATTGTCCCACTCTACACTGCACTGGTGTGGCCTCACCTCGAGTACCGCGTGCAGTTTTGGGCGTCACAGTACAAAAAGACATAATAGGCTTGGAGAGTGTCCAAAGGAGGGAAACAAAGATGGTGAAGGGTCTAGAGGGGAAGACGTATGAAGAGAAGCTGAAGTTCCTTGGCTTGTTCAGCGTGGAGAAGAGGAGACTGAGGAGAGACCTCATGGTGGCCTACAACTTCCTCCCGAGGGGGAGCGAAGGGGCAGGCTCTGATCTCCTCTCTCTGGTGACCACCAACAGAACCCAAGGGAATGGCATGAAGCTGCGACAGGGGAGGTTTAGGTTGGAGATCAGGGCACTGGAACAGGCTCCCCAGGGAAGTGGTCACCGCACTGAGCTTGACTGAGTTCAAGTAGTGTCTGGACAACGCTCTCAGTCATGTGCTCTGATTGGGCTGGTCCTGTGTGGAGCCAGGAGTTGGACTCAATGACCCTTATGGGTCCCTTCCAACTCACAATATTCTATGATTCTATGACTGACCTGGGCATGCTGACTGTCGAGGGGTGACATGGCAGAGGTGGGAACAACAGGCTAAAAACCAAACTTTGTCACATTTTAAATCAGTCAGTATTTGAGCATGAACACCTTGTGCAAGGCTGATAGTACAAACTAGCCTTTCCTTGTTCTCCAGTTCCACTAAGCAAAGTATGTCCTCTGTAGCACTGCACCCTGGGCAGTATGGCTGATAAAAGGACAAGAAACATTTCTGGTCTGGAAGAACTTCAGGGAAATGTGGGGAAGCAGCCATAGAGAGGCACTACCTACTGCAAAACCTGATTTCAAGGATGGTGGTGCTGAGAGTGGAGGGAAGCACTTTCTGATTGTGCATGGTGATGTGCTTTTGCCTGTGTTAAGGCTTCAAAAGAAAAGGCCTGCTTGGCTCAGTCTGTGATCCACAGAGTTTGTAGTTTCAGCCCATAGCCACAAAATATGGGTTGCTCATGTAACCTTCTGGGAAGAACGGTTCCTAATCTACTTCATCTATGTTAGCTGAGTTGGATCAAAACTCAGGTCACAGCAGGACCAGTCCCAAAAGAAAACCATTGAAAAGTCTCTTGCTCACTGGCGTAAGCTTTGGAGAGAGTTCTCATTAATGGGGCAGGAATAATCTAGCAATACACTCATGTGCTTGAGGTGAGAGAGGAAAGAAGAGGGATGGGAGTGCCAGGTGGTGACCTAGGCCCTCTGGTCCTCTCTGCTTTTCCCCAACTATAAACACCTCCTGGTGCCAGGGTTTCTACAGAAATTAGACATAGCCCCAGCATGGATCCTTTAGAAGATGTACATGCAAACTGGTCAAGAAAACCATCTTGCCATTCTTCTTTCAAGTAGAAGTCCTGTTTGCAAAGAAAATGAAGGAAGCATGGATATTTGTTTCCTCAGTAATCTCCAAAAGCAAGTTCCAACAATCTCATGGTGATAAGGAATGTGGGAGACATGACAGTCTGGTGTGAAAATGCACAGTGAAAGATTTAAAGAGAGAGAAAGAAAAACTCCAGACAAGTTGCATATTCTTTCATTTCTCACCCAACAGGCAAAGAAAGCAGCGCCACTATTGTTACATCATGTTCTCCTAATCCCCCTCTGGTGAAGTGGCATCCCATGACAAACATCTTTGGGAACAAGCATACAAGCAGAAAAGGGGTAAAAAGATCAGAAATGGGCAGGGTCATTTTAATTTAAATTACTGAGTGATGCAAGAAAGCTGCCTGGGGGAGCAGGCCTTAGAAAATGGTAAATCTTTATATTACATGACATTAATTACACTTTTACTGTGAGCTAACCCTATTACAGTATTGTGTATAGCCACAGAAGATGGTACTTCTGTGGTGGCCCTCCCAATAAAGAGCTGTCCTGCAGGAGGCCCAGGGGCCCAGCCATGGGGTTTACTGCACTCTGTGTCACAGCTCATAAAGACCACTTAATGCACTTCCTTGCGAGTACTTTTCTTTATGACTTTTGTTGCCAAATTAGAGGTACGGGGAGGAGCAGGATTCTCATTAGCTTATCCATGCAAATGAGATGTGAATACCTTTGCCTAGGCATCCCAGCTAGACTTCTACTGGTGGTTGCAACACCAACCGTGCAGGGTGTCATGACAAGTTGTATCACTTGTTTTGACTTATCCTAGACCATAAGACCTTGGAGCAGAGATCTCAGCATAGCTATGGGACCTAATCCTCAGCCTACATTCAGAAACATGGCAGAAATCAGTTCTTCAGTGTGCTGAATCACTGGGAGACCTGCAATCACTACCATGGACTCAGGCGGTAATGGACAACAGCAAAGATTCAGGACTGGAGCAAAGATGCTGGGGTTTTGTTGGAAGCAATAAATGTCAGAGAAACAGAAAGGAAAAAGCAAGAGAAGACTAGAGGGCAGGAAAAGTATGATTAACCAGGCTCTGAGAAAAATACCACAAGAAAGAATTTGATCTACTATCATGTAAGTGCTTCAGACCGTGAACAAGAGAAACAGTCTCAGCATTTGATCCCTCTTTCCCTCAGGACAGTAGGGCTTGGCCAACACAAATTAAATTGCATCAAGTTTCCTCCCTCCAAATAAAATAGCTTACAAATCCCCTATCTAAGCACTATTGTCCTTGAGGCAAAAGGTGTAACAGAGATACCAAGCAAGGTGCTCAACGGCAAGATCCAAACAGACCAAAAGCAGCCAGGAAAGGTACATCAAAGCAAGTCTTTTAACAGATACCTCAAGGTGCCCAAAACTTACTCTGGTGCTGAGTGATTGCAAGTCTCTTTCTCACCGATAGCTCAAGAAGCCACTGACAGGTTGGAGATCCATTAATCCGTAGAGGTGCTGCATGCCAGCAAGAGTGTGTGAGCTGCTTTAGGGGAGCAAGAACAAGCCAAAGGTTTAGGCTGGTCCCCAATATGGGTGAGGCAGCTTACAATTTGCCTGAGCCACATTTCAATAGCAACTGAAACTGGCTCTCCCAAGAGCCGCCAGCAGGGATGCGTGCAGGCAAACCACCTCACACAGTGCCCGAGGGGGCACAGCCTGAGGTTGGCATGCCAGCCTAATCAAAAAAGCTTTTTCAAAACGATGGGATGGATGAAAGGATGGAAAACAGATAGTTAGTATTAGAGAGACAGTGGATCTTCTAGATCTAGCTGGCCTGGTCTGGGGACTATCCACACACTGCAGAGGTAAGTAACCCTTGGTGGAAGTTACTGCAACTCCTCTACCAACTGAACTCCACAGGGGACTTCTCTAATTCCAGGCTTCCTTCGCCAAGCTAACCCTTGCATTCTCTTGGAACGGAATGAATGCTGGCACAAAACATTGGGTCAGCATCTTCCAGTCAGCTGAGAATGACAGTCAGTATTGAGAAAACACATTCTCCTACAAGCTTAGCTAGATTTGAAAGTCTTCCCATGGGCTCATACTGCAATTATACTTACATCCATATACGCCGCATTGGTCATGGATTTCTCCTCGTGTACTGCAGACATCCCGTGCTGGTTGCTCAGCAGCACGGCAAACTCATGCTATGGCCAAGTCTTCCAAAAATAACTTCCTGCCTGCTAGAAATGCTTTGTGCACTTGCATGTCCAGTTGCTGAGGAGTAATCAGTGCAAGCGTACGTATGTGAGGAATGCAACCTGGTTACAGCGCTGAACTTGAAATGAGACTTACTCATTGACAGATATCTACAAACTCTCCTGTTTTTACAGTTAGAAGCAAAAATTAAAATGAAAATATTTCAGCAGGAGCTTTGGAAGTGAAAAGTGTTGGCCAAGTGTAATTCTTGCTATAAGTCAGTGAATTCAATTAAAAAAAAAAAAGCCATACCTGATTAATTCATTTTAGAAGCTGCTTCTTTCTTTTTCAAAATGAAAAATGGTAGAGCAAAGTGTAGGAGATGCAAGAGACCTAGGAATGAGGGATGTACAAATTAGACATGCTGCTCTGGATCAGCCATTTTCCGTAACAACACACTCAGATGGTCGTAGAGAGGAAGGGAGAAAAAAAAGAGGTAAATAAAAATGTAGGGGAGTTTTATGTCCTGTAATTAACTGTCAATACTACCATGAGGGAGAGAGAAGGCCTGTAAAAAAAAAAATAAATAAAAAATACTTGATGCAGGGTTATTTCTTTCATGAAACATCCCCTGATCCAAAATGCTACCTAGTAGTGCATACAAATCCCTGTGACAGTTTCACCTGTGCAGAAAAACTTCAGCAATCCTTTCGGGGACTGCCATGGCTGGAAAAGAATATTTTTCCCATGTGGGGAAGTATTATGATACAGAAAAGGCCCAATGATGTTACAAAACTCTTGAAGGTTATACTATATTCCTGCCCTGATACCACCATTTCACTGTCAAAGGGTGAGCTAGACAGTACCTTGTCCTGAGCAAGTCTGCCAAAGAGAAAGCACTTGAGCAGCAGGGCTCCAGTACTGCATGGCCTGCAAAGAGCAGTGGTTTTCCACACCACCTCCTGGACACCTTTTAAAGTTCTCCCAATTGTCTCAAATTTATCGTCTGTGATATTCACCCTAATGAGAGCAAACATAGCCTGTTTAGCTACAAATGCATGTCTCAGTCAGGTTCCTGGATACCTCCTTCAGTGTATGACCTGGCAAGATCTTCCCAGGTCCACAGATGGGAACTTCATAGCCTCTCTCTACAATGAGGGCTGGTCATCTGCTCCCAGGGAGACCCCGGCAACGTTACTCCTCTTTCTGGGACCTCCTGTTTTCACAGCAGGAAAAACCTACTGCTGAGATCTGGCCTTTTCTAGCTAGGTTCCCACCCAGCCTGCCACATCCAGGTGTTACCACAGGGGTGAGTACGGTGAGCCAAAGCACCACCACTCCATTCCTCACTTCCTAGAGAAACGGTGGAGAAAAATACCAAATGCACAAGCAGAAGGAACATAAAATGACCAAATACAACAGCAGAAAAAAAAATGCTTTAGGAAAGCAAAGGAGAGGTCAGGGAAGGTTCAGACTCCTGAACTAAGGAGAAGCTAAGCTAATACCTCTGAGTTTTACCCCCAGACCTCTCCCATCTGCTTCCTTACAGCTCCTGCCTCCCCATCCCAGTCCACCCAGCAGGCAATCCCTCACGCAGCCTGCCTCAGTGGGCTTTTAGCTGCTGTGGATGCTGCTGTGCAGGGGGAATGGGTAGGGAGGTTGTGAACCCCCAGTGCCACCGTCTAGCAGGTTACCGACATTTGGTTTTTTCCTTGCTTCCCAGTTCTTGAAGGGAGCCCTGGGAGCAAAAGGATGAGAGGGAAAAAAGGAAAGGGGGGAGGGAGGCTGCGGTGGGAGGAGGGGCAGAATGGAGTTATGCTCACAGCTTTTCACAGCTGAAAACAGACCCCACTGCTGGTAATGTGAGAGGGCTGGTGCAGGCGCCAAATGGATAAGGCTGTAGACAGTGGGGCCAGAGCGCTGATACTTGCCAGTACCTGCAGATAGGAGACAAATAATTGGCACATGTTAAGAAACGGGGAAAAAAAAAAAAAAAGAAAAAAGAGAGAAAAAAAT
>VWZZ01001060.1:49906-64390 GCA_013399095.1 Psophia crepitans
GAGAAAAAAAAAAAAAAGAAGAAAAGACAAGGAGAGAAAGAGAGAAAGAGTTGTTATATGTCCCTATTTTCTAAACGTGTCTGGCAGAAGCCCCTGCAAGGAATTTAATCAGCAAGAGTTGTTTAAACTGGGCTTTGAAAACAAGCCCTGTGCTGCTAGTAATGAACTTCATATCATCTGCAACTCCTGTTTGCTGACGACATTCAATTTGTTAATTCTGCAGCTGGTGATAGGGGTCAGATATGAAAGTGACGATTGTTTTTTGACGTTCCAACCCCTGCTCACATCTTTCTAATTAATCCTTTTAGGAGCCACCAGCAGATCAAGAGAAGTGTGGGGAGGGAGAGAGGTGGGGAGGAAGGGGAGGAGGAGGAGAAGAGACAGTTTTTCCGTGCCTGCCCTGCGGCTCCTCACCTCCCACTCTGGCAGAAAGGAGGCGCAAGGGCATACCTGCTGCTTGGTCCTACAAACATGAGCCTTTTCACATTGTCTTAGGAAACTTTAATGTTGGAAAGGTAGGTATTAAAAAATATGAAGGCTCACCTTTCCCATTAAATAACTCACTTTAAAATCTGGTGAGCATTTCATACTAACTATCTCCACGAGGCATGAGATGAGTGGTGGAACTGGCAGTAGGGTATCTTCCCACTAGCTTAACCCTGCTGATCCGGGGCTGGTGATATCTCCCAGGGGCTGGTTTAAACAGCTGAGCACGTACAAGCTACACGTGGATCCAGCATTTCAGTGCAGGCTGGTAACAGCCCCGTCAAACAGAGAAGAAATAAATCATGTCCTCAGGAGGTCTGGCAGTGCCCAGGGAGTGAGGTGGGCACGGACATGCAGGTGCTGCCAGGGCATCAGGACAGCCCAACCATCACAGAGGCTCCCAGTGCACAGATGGCTTTGAGGGAAGCAGCAAAAGGGCTGGTGGGCAGGAGATCTTGCTGGCCTGCAGCATGAGCAAACAGGAGTGCTTTGTAGTTGCTGAAGGCTTAGTTTCCCTCCAAGGAGATTTTAACTCTGGAGCCTGAACTTCTTACCTAGAAAGCTATTTAAGGTGTTCAAGTCACTGCAGTGACCACAAGTGCGTGGGAGAGGGCCAGCCAGAGCACAGCAAGCACATGTGGACAAGGACAGCACCATCAAATAAGAAGGACAACCAGTGAAAGCCACGGAGCACTGAGAAATGCCCTGAGGTTGGCCTTGATCAGATGAAGCCCTGAAGCAGATATGTCTCTGAAATCTCTTGTAGTTGACATCAAAACTGTTCACATTGTGTTCCTTGCATTTTTCTCATGACATTAAGCTCATCCCAGGTTCATCTGGTCCCTGGCGGGTTCTGCTGCTGGTCTGTCATTGTGCTGGCAGGAGGAGGGGGATGATCACCAAAGCCGGTCCCAGTTCACAGCAGGCATTGTCATGGTGCCCTACAGCAGAACTTCAGTCCAGATGTGGTGCAGTGTCCATCTGCAGAGGCTGGATGAGGAGGCCTTGCAAGGCATAAAAGCCAGCAGTCAAGGAAGGAGAAACTTTACGAAAGATGAGAAAAAGTAAGAGTGGAAAGTTGGCTGTGTGACAAAGTTTTGAGAAGAGAGGAAGGCCTGAGGTTATGCACAGAGATTACTGGCACAGGGGAAAGGGAGAAGGAAAAACCTTCCTCTGATTAGCACTAGGCTGAAAAGAAAGAATTTTTTAATGGAGGAACTGGGTCTTTCTTTTTCAGTCCACCTCAGCAGTGATGTTTGGACTCATGTAAAATAAATCAGCACCAGTCTCCACAGAGCAGGAAAGCCCTCACAGAGGCTGGACCTACTCTGGGTCAGAGCTGGAGAAACAGTTCCGGGCACCTGCTCCTGCAGGAAGGTCTCCAAGGAGCAGCATCCTGGGGATGCTCGAAGAGCTGGGGATGCACACCTGCCAGTGTGTTCTGTTCCAACACAACCCAACACGGAATCTTTGGCTCAAGTGCAGTGGTCTCGGTTCCTCTCAAGCAAATGGAGGTCTACCAGCTCATTCTAGCTGGGTATCTATTGGACCTGCTTCATGTGTAGCCAAAAAACACAGCCACTTGCTTATATGCTGTCAGTGTTCTGCTTTTCCTATAGAATAAGTTCTCACTTGACTCACTTTATTAGTGAACAAGTACTGCCGTGGCCTCATACAGATTTATCCATTCAGTATAAACTTGCAGTATCTGGTATTGTGAAGAGAAGTCCAACCAACCACCATAAGTGTTTATGTTCTTATTTTAACAGACTTTATCAGTATGAATTGATTTGCACACAGAAAGAAGGTCTATTGCTCTTTCACTCCAGACTCTAAAAATCAGTAAAACATAGGCTCAGTTCTGCTCTTGGCATGTCTGGAGCAACACTAGCTTCAATTAAATTAGCCTAGATTTACAACAGTAGGCTCATGAGCAAGATTCGCCCATATGGTGTCTCTTCAGTTTGTGCTAAACTTTGTGCAGAAAAGCTAGGAAAATACTGGGCGGGGGGGAGAACTGCATGCTGCAATTAATTTGATGAGTCACACGAAAAGATTAACAGCAAAATAAAAGTACTGAGTGGCACTGACCCAAAAAAGACATTATGGATGATCATGCTTTGTGATTACCACCCAGTACAATAAGACTGACCATCTCCCTTGAGGCCTGATGTTCAAAGAGTGAGTGCCCAGCACGCACTTAGTGAGACATGAGATCTCACAAAGTTGGTTTTAGTAGCACACTCCAAAATGGAGACACCAGTAAGTTCATTGCTAGCTGCTTGAAATCTCAAATCAAAAGTCTTTTGAGCACCAACATCACGTAGTCATCAGCACAGCTGGCAGATGTAAAGTCAGACACCACATTGCAGTGACAACAGGAAACTGGTATTTCCCTGTCCTCAATCAAAAAGGGTTCTTTGACTTCTGTCATTTCATTGGTTGAGTCTTGGCTGAATCATAAAATAAGAGAAGATGACTAAAAACTGATGCTAGCATATGGAGCTCTGCTAAAAAAAGGAAACACTAAAATTTACCTAATGGAATAATTACACCAAACAAGAACCACATGATCTGCAAAGGTATTGTCAGCGGTGAAGGTATCTTCCTACTGGAGTGTCACTAACTGCCACCAAGAGGTAGCTCACTACTGAAGCCTGCTGGTAAAGGAAGAGGAGTACTTGAAGGCTACCTGAGCTTTCTGGTAGACACCAGCCCCACAGAAGTCCAAGAGCTCTGCTACATCCACTGGTGATCAAGGACAAACAACTTGAGGGAAAAGGCTGCACTGGGGCATCAGCAATGCAACTAGCTGGGATCAAAGAGTGTTTCTGTGGAGGTGTTCAAGGCCAGGTTGGATGAGGCTTTGGGCAACCTGGTCTAGTGGAGGGTGTCCCTGCCCATGATGGTGGGGGTCAGAACTAGATGATCTTTAAGGTCCCTTCCGACCCAAACCATTCTATGATTCCCCATCAGATAAGCAGAAAGCAACAAAACAGAATCATACATGCCTGAAGGACGGGGTCATGTAGTGAAAAACTACTAGAAATGACTGGATTTCTCGGTCCGTTTGTAACTACATGCATTGTACGTATTTGTTTATAGGCTTCCACCTGTTGCATTTGGGAATACGAGCACGGCTTTCACTTATGCAAGATATATAGGCTTAACTTAGCTGCTTGTGAAAAACCTGTTGGCCCTGAACATTTCCGCAAGCAGCAATGCAAACAGCAGCAAGTGGTTACGGTATCCGCTCTGCTTAGCCAGAAGCACGAAGCACTTACTGAAAAACATTATCCTTTCCAGTGTTTACGTTCAGCTCAAGCACATCTTAACCATTTTATTCTCTGTATGCTTAAGTCCCACAGGTATCCTGTCATGTAAAAGACACGCTGTTTATTATTCAAGTGTTAACAAAAGCACTTGAGTGAAAAAGTAATCTATTTTCAGGCGGGTTAAAAAAACCCAATCAAAGCAAGTATGGCAAGAATCACCAGCTCCAGTAACAGCAAGAGTATCTTTTACTGCTCAACCCACTGCAGAGGTGCCCCTGTACAAGCCTTGTGGGGGCAGTTGTACCCCTTCTAGCTGCCTCTCAAACCACAGCTTTCAACTTGCTACACCACTCTGCCATTGCTCTGCTGTTCTAGTAAGATATTTCTTTGACATCCAAATAACATTTCTTTAATAAATAATCACATGCATGGTTATAAATCCTATATTAGAGCAATAGTTCTGATTTTCTCACAAGAGAAAAGGCCTTTACATCAACCCAGAATGCCTAACACCATAAGGAAACACTCCCACACATTGTCACCCTGATTTCTGAAATGTTTTCATTGTTTTTACCAGACATGTATCTTGCCACAATATGAGGTTTTAATAAATGAGAATACATATTTTAAAGAAACACACCCTCTCTCCAAGATATACACACAAAGAAAAAGCAAAGCATTTCTAGATAGAAAACAGCTAAAAGGAATAAAGTCAACAAGGACAGCATTTGAGTAATTGGCATTCCCAGATAGATTATGTCAAAATGGTAATTATCCTTCCAGAGCTGCGTGAAAATCTAAAGCAGGAGGTAAATGTCCAAAGAACTGCATTGCACTGCTCTCACCCTGTGCGTGTAGAGAGTACATCTGGAATAATGTGCTCACAAAATGGTCTTCATCTTCCACAGCCCTCTGGGGCTCTATGGAAAGGGTGTAGGTGGTCCAAAGGGACACAATTATGAATAAAGGAATGAAATTCAGCACAGTAACATTTGCACTGTTTATCAGGACAAATTCCCAAGCAATGAGACATAGCTGACGTGAGGAACAGTGTCCTTAAGGAATCAATGGGAGCTCCATTAAAGGTTATGTCAGATAAAGCAGGCTGTGCTACAACTTGGAAAGAAAAAGTTTCCAAATTCTCCGATTTCTTCTACAGAGCAAAGTGGCAGAGCGTCCACTGGGCAGCAAAGTTTCGAAAACACCTTTAGGTCTCTGGCTTCTTTAGTTTACTGCTTGGAGAGCAATGCAGAATTAGACTGTGTTAAAAGCAACACTTGCCTGCTGTATAATGCTATCTTAGGCACTTTGGACCAATGTCATCCTCTTGCATTTAGAGGGTAGGCCCTGCGATTAATCACTTACATCTGTCCCGCCCTGCTGCTCCAGTCTTGGAGGGGCTCTGAGGATGCTACTGCCATACAAGCAGTCAAAAGCAGGTTGGTCGAGGCGGCAGATTCAGTTTGTATCTGAAGCTATTTGTCCAGGTTGCCTCTATTTAGGTGTCTAGGCATGGACAAGGATGTCTAGCTTTAACCATGTCCTTCAAAAATATTAGGATTTATTATAATAAATACTATGTGTATAGATATATAAACATATATAACATCCTTGATGTTTTTAAGGAGTCATACTAGCCTGAATTCAGACGCTTCTTTCCCAGGTAACACATAACCCTCATGGACATTGCAGACCTGCTTCTGAGGTGAGAGCATGTCCCATCTCATAGAAGTGATAGGACTCATATTGCAGATAATAACTTGCACATTTGGGTTTTATCTTCTTTCTCTCAGCCCAAGAAGGTCTACAGAATTTGGGAGGCTATGATTCAGTAGGTGAACACAAGATAGGGAGAATAAGGACAGGTACATGAAGCTACGCACTGAGCTATCTAGACCCGTGTTGAGGAATCTGAATGAAAGCAGCTCACATTAAAAATAAAGCACTTACAAAATGAGACCCTTCCATTGAAAAGTCTGCTTCAGGCACACCACTTGGGAACAACAGAATAGCTAAATCAGCCTGGTAGCTCTTTGCAACACGTGGTACGGAGCAAGGAAAAAGCCTTAATTGTTGCTGTGAGCAAAGACCTACACCAGGGCCTGGACATGTTAGTAAGACAGTCCCTGCTGTCTAAATAATGTTAATTATGAAGATTTTAACAGCATCAATAGACATCAATTTTCAATACTAAGATTTTAACAGCACTGCACAGCAGAGACCAACTTTCCAGTTATTTACAGAGATGAGATTTGACTCGGGACTGTAAAGATATCCATGCCAACAAGTGAAAAATGGGGGAAATGACCAAGAAATAGCTTAAAACAATACTGTTATTGTGTAGCATCATGAACTCAAGATAATTGCCCTTCTCTCCTTCTATAATGAGAGGCTTGATCTGTATCCCACAGGCTGAAGAGGGACAAGTGACCCATGTACCAGCGGGCCCAACTCTCTCGCCAGCAAGTGCCAATGCATTTTGCATTAGCACTTCGCACGAGGAGACCCTGAGTCCCAGCAGCAATGGGGCCAGGGGAGTGTGAAAAACCTCCAGAATATGCTTTCTCACAGCCTGACAGATAACTTGCCATGAAACCCAAAGAGAGTCATATCATCCAGGACGCAATATCTCACATTATAATTTAGTCAGTGAAGGAATGAGTTGCTACTTACAGGTTACATACATAATCCTCAAAGCTACTACTGAAAAATATTTTTTCCTTGAAACAGAACTTTCCTCCTCATGCTGCCTATTCCCTAAATGTACGTAAAACCTAGCTCATTCAGCTCTCTCTGGAACAACACAGCTCAGCTGGTTTGAAAAACAGAAAAGAAAAAGACCTGCTTACTAAATGTTTTCATTCTATGGAGTTTACTTTGTAAAAGTACCAGGTAAGGAGAGGCAAGCAAAGAGAAATGCTTTAAAATACAAATACTTACATTAAAAAAATGAAAGGGTTAACATCAAGGAGGTTATTTTATCTGCCAAGGTCAAATCCAAGATGCTCTGAGCGAGCAGTGGTTGGGTACAAGGCTAAAGTAGTAGGTTTCTCTTTAAAGAAATGCAGACCAAGTAGCAAAATATAGATGGAAAATTAAAGTGCAAGAAGACAAAAATGCTTAAATTAGCCTGGGGAAGTCTATCTAAGTCCTGCCTATACTAGACAGGGCTTGCTGGAAAAGGGAAAACTGCAAAACTACCAGTAAATTGCCCTACTAGAAACACAACCTTGTATTAGGAAAAAGGAGCCTTTGGCTGGCATGGCCCAATACAGCTCCTGCAAGCAAGCCAGCCAGGCTGGGGAAAGGATTCAGCTGCTGCTGAACCATTTACCTGCACCAGCAGCTTGATGAGAAATGGTGGTGGCTTTGCTGGCAACAGTTAAAGTCTTGGTATTTAGAACTACCGCTGGCATTCTTGCACACAAGCCCGGGGAGGCAGTAGCAAGTTTCATAGACTGCTTTTCAAAACAATACAATGTCCTGGGTGGCAGCATTTATGATTTCTACACACCCTCCTTGGAAAAAAAAAAAAAAACCAAAACAAAAAACCAAACTCTTTACTTCAAGTTGAAAAGAACATTGATTAGCTGCAAAATTCTAAGTGTAAATATCCAGAGGGAAGCAGAGATCCCAAGGGAAGGGGGACGGGGGGAGGAAATGAAGGCTATAGCCTTCTGTCCCTTGGCATGGAAGGATTTGAAGCCCTCTCTAGCCTGTCAAAAGAGGGTCCTGGTGCAAACTACCCTGTTTCCCCTCCCAGTTCTTCCCCAACTCGCAGGTGCTGCCTCTGAAATACTAATTTTGAGCCTGGGTCCAAAGCCCTAAGCCTTTCCAAATTCCCCTCGACCGGTTGGGTCAGTGCCTTTGGGACAACAGGGGACTATTTCTGCAACCCAGTGTCATAATTTTATGCTTTTCAAAACTGTCCCTCTACCTCCAATCCTTCCCAAAGCCCCATCTCCAAATTTGTTTTTAACTCATTGCAGTGGAGTTACAGCAAAGCCTTGCTAAGTGCTGCCCTAAAGCACATTTCTTCACCTGATTCTACAGCCTGTAAATATTACAATTTTGTTCTATGTGGCCTCTACTTTCAAGTTTCTGATGGAAACTACAGACAGGCTGACACCACCATTTTGTGGCAATGCAGACGGCCAGGAATGTTGTATCCATTTCCTCCCAGTATCTGTTTTTTGCCAGTTCTTGCTTTGCTGTTTCCATTGGTGGGGATGACCAAGATGGCTTAAGAGAGTTAGGCATCTGAGTCTGTTTTAGACTGTTAATGTACACTGCTTGCAATTCGTTTGCAAATGCCCAAGCTTAATCTAGCAAGAAGGTCATAGTTTTAGCTGATGGTCTTTTCATCATTTATAAGAGAAGAAAGCTATCATGCAAAATAAACAAGGGGGGGTTTCTGATAAGGACGTTACTCTCCATTCAGAGTGGTAACTTTTTTCATGACAATCTTGATTTCTACTACCAAACTATGGTCCTCAGAATTATATTCTTCATTGTAGGCTTCATATTTGTGGCCTGCAGTCATAGCAAAATTATCCTCCAAAAGTTAATTCAGTAGGACCACAATATGGGACTTGCTGTTCAAAACAATAGGAACAAAATATTTATTCTTTTCCCTAGCTAACATGGCTAAAAAAGAAATAATCAACTTTATCTTCTAGAAATGTCACATTTGCTTTGTGTCCTTCAGAATCCATTGATTTCTTCTCTCTTCCCCTAGGGTAATTGCCCAAACCTTTTCTGCCCATCCACACTTTATCTACCAGAAGCTGCAGTGTGTGTCAGAGGTGCTAACCTAAAGAGACAGTATTAATGAAATAAATAAATACATCCATACAGCCTTTTCTACCCTTTTTCATTCTTACTTTCCAGAAGACAGGGAGTAGAGGAGAAATTTCCACAATGGTATTGTTTCAGATTAGTATGAAGAAAATCCTTGATCCTTTCTGTGTGCTTAGAAGCCTATAGTAATCATATTATTCCAAGGTCCTTATTGCTGGTTAATGGAATTCTTTTAATATTGACCCAAGTTTCTAGTAAATAGATTTGCATTGATCTGGTGATGTATAGAGCTCAAGTAAGTCTATCTATGTGTAAGCAAATTAAAAACCTTAAACCTATACAGCCAAACCGTATAATCCCATGCTGAAAAATTGATCCTCTGATACTCTCCTGGGGACTTTTTTTTTTTCTTTTTAGGTAAAGAGACACCTTCAAATTCTTTGACAGAAGAAAAGATCAGCATAGTATCTGAGACAGATACACATATTTCACACTCAAGAAAACTCAGTTCAAAGGCACCAAAACAAGTCTTTATAGTTAGAAACTGCACCTTGTATTGGGTAACACAGCACTGATAATTCAGCAGTTGGAATGAATACATAATACACTCATCCTGTGCCTGAGCACAGAGTGTGATATTTTTTGAAGGAAGATGGTTACCACAGCCTTGCTGGAATGGCAGTTCTCAACAAAATCAACACCAGCCTCACCTAAACCATTCCCCTCCGAAGTCAAGTTGATCTCAGGGCACCTTTTCCCTATCCTGGGATAAAAACATCAAACATCTAGATCTCAAAA
Source organism: Psophia crepitans (assembly GCA_013399095.1). Taxonomy (NCBI): domain Eukaryota; kingdom Metazoa; phylum Chordata; class Aves; order Gruiformes; family Psophiidae; genus Psophia; species Psophia crepitans. The sequence goes on from VWZZ01001060.1 coordinate 59,266, forward strand.
CACTCAGTAAATAACATTGTCCTTGTTGTATCAATACAGCGATATTGAAGACACATCCATGAAACCTGTGGCAATAGAAACACGATCTACAAATCTGCATGAGAACCAGTCACCGTCTGCCACCGCGGGTGTTCATTGTCCCTGAACGGGGAGAACAGTCACAGCAGAGTGAGAAGCAGGAGCTCGGAAGGGTGGTTTCCAAAAGCACTGTGCCCCAGGGGGGCTTATCCCACATCTAGCAAGAACTGCGCTCACTTTGCAGCCTCTCTTCTAAGGGAAGACACCAGTACAGTCCCTCCTTTCTCTCCCGCTGTATCCATTAATTGCATTCATTTATTAAACTGGAGATAATCCCAATTCACTGTCAGACTGGGCCAATGGGTTCAGAAAGCACCCAAGGAACAGGAAGGTAGACATATATTTACACCCAAACAACTGGGATAGCTTAAGATTTATTTCCATAAGAAATTAGACTAAAATAATTGTAAAGCATAATTCAGTTTCCAGCTCCGTTTCACACATATTTTGACCCTCCAGCACATCTGTGCTAGATGTAATCCTTGTCTGATATATTCCAGACTACTAGCACAACATTAGAAAAACCACAATCACGTCCAAGTCGTCTAACTGCATATAAAGATCAACCTACATTTTGGCAACCCAGACAGAGCACCTATAATTTGGTGGTCACTTTTATGTTACCTGGTCAATACATGCATATACCTTTGTTGCGCACTTACAGTTTGAGTAGAAAAAACACAGAAGCCTGGAAAGAAAACAGTGTTTGAGTTGGCAGAGCTCATGCAGCATTTGCAGAGGGGATAGAGGATCAATGCTTACCTTACTAGGTGGGAAGTTTTCAAGTGGATCTGTTCAAGAAGAGGAAGGCAGTGGGATTCAGTCATGCAAAAGGCCATCTTTTTTAGAAACACTAATTAGCATCAAACACTGACTAACAATCTTTAAAACCTGCCCATTATAAGCATGAACAACTGCAGCTTTGCAAGTTGAAGCAGGTGTTGGGGGATGTGGAGATCCTTCTGACTGGAAGTCAGAAGTATCTCCTGTTTCCCCATGTGTAAGCATTTCCATCACTTATTCATCAATATCCAGATTCATCCAAAACAGCATATCAACAAAAATAGCATCTTTTTAGTTACTGTATTGCATGCCACGATCCTTACATGTATTTCAAGAAATGTTTTCACTACTTGTTATTCCGATTTGCACTGCTAAGCTGAGCCCCAGGACTGATGTCTAGCCTCTATTCTCCTACACATGCGATAGGTCTGCTGGAGGAGTTTCAAATGCAAGGTCAGGGGTGGTTTTCTGTTGATGGATTCCCATATGCTTCAGTAAAAGCAGCGTAATACCTTGCTTTCATAATGAAGTCGTACACTTCTCAATGATTTTGCAAACATACACACACAGCTATAAAGTGCTAAAATAATTTTGGTGCGAGTGAGCTCCATGAACTTGCTTTGAGGTGGCAAGACTGAAAGCCTCCATATCATCACCAGCCCTAAATAGTTAGCAGAACAAATACAGCCCATCCCTGCATCAAAGGAAACCCACTGCCTGCCAGGAGCTCACTGCTGCATTAGAGCTGTCTTAAAAACAGTGGAAATTTAATGGGATACTAAAGACAAAAATATCAGCATGGGTTTTTAAAAGCAGTTTTATCAAAAAAGCAGTAAATTTCTGCCTGCACAGAGAAGAAGAGCCTTGCCTCTCACTCCCTACTAAAGGTAGGCATTACCTGTTATATGTTTACCTGCAGGATCTCCAGGGAGTGTAGGACACAAACAACCTCTCTTTCTCCAGGTGCAGGAGTCAAAATAAAAAAAAAAGGGGGGGGTAGTATGCCCTGTCACCTCAGCAAGGCGAGGGGCTACCTCAGCTGGCTGTGCAGACCCTCAGGGCTGGAGCACACTCCCGAGTCCTGCCTACCTCCATCTTCTACCCCAGCCCCAAGCTGGAAGGTGACCTGCAGGAAACTAAAAAAAAAAACCCGACCCAAAACCATTACTGTTTTGTGTCAGCTCAGAAAACCGCAACAGGGCCAGGCAGGGGAGAAAAAAGGCTGGAGAGGAAATCAAGGAAATTCACTTTGGCAGAAACTAGCAAAGGCTTTTTCTGAATGTTAACTATCTAATTTAATGAAGTCTAGAGATCAGTAGAGACAATTGTCACTGCCAGCTTTGATGCCAATCACAGCTCCGGAATAGGAGCCAGCAAATGCATCCAACATACGAAGGGGAAAACAAAAACAAGGCAAGGATTTGACCCTCTGCTGATCCTTTAAGAAGAAAGATCACCTTTCAGAACTGTGGGGGGAAAAAGTCTTTGCAGTCAGAACAAGTCAGCAAGAGAAAGGAGAGAGAAATCACAAAGCGAAAGAGTACAGAATTGTAATTTCTTTCTGTCGGTCTGTGGTGCCTTTAGAGCCATCGGTGGGAACTCTTACAGGCTGAAAACCTCTATGTGGGCTGGGAAATCAGGGAAGATTTCTGTAATCTACATCAGGGGAGCAGGCACGTACTTTCCCTTTGCAGGCAGCTGTAAATCTGCTGTGCCTTCATGGTAGTCCTCTCTCCCCAGCGACATACTGCTCCTGTGCTGGTGGGATCCCAGTACCCTCAGCTTCATCACTCCCCTCACTGCATCCTTCTGAAGGCACATGGTGAAGGAGGTTTTTTGCACCTCTGCTGAGTATATACAAGCAAACTCCAAACCTCTGTGCCTCGAGGGTATAGCTAAGCAAATTAAGACTCCGATTTCTCTGAAGCAGGTTTTTCCATAGAAATTTTCAATTAAAATTTTAAGAGTCGTTTTGCTCACTCTGATGAGCAGCCCTCACACTGGAAATCCATTTTCACCTCCATTTCATTTTTTAAAAAGAAGGACAAAAAGTTGTTTGGGTTTTTTTTTAACTTCACCCTGCAAATGCAGATAGAAAGAGTCTCCCAGAAATTCAACATGGCTCACAGACCACATTTTAGCAGCCTCTGCTCTTAGGTCTGTAAGTACTAAAGCTGCCCATCAAGAGGACTCAGATAGTTTGGAATTACCCATCACTTTCCTGTGTGCACCTGATAGTCACCAAAAATGCATGTCCCACACAGATTCCTGTGTTACTACTGTATACAAAGACTAATGCAGCTTGATGGAAGGGTACCAGAAGCTTTCTGGGTGCTCTGAACCTGCTACAAGCATCTGGGCAGGGAGAGAAGGTAGTCCAAGACTCCAGTTTTAAAAACAGTGACTGGAGTGCAGCACTTTGGTGTACATCAGGGCACTCAGCCAGCTTCATCACTAGACAAGATTTACTCAGGAGCTTAATATAGATTCCCCAAAATAAAAGTTACAAAGATGGCCAAACAACATTGTTTGAATTATTATGATTTTACTTCCCAGGAAGGGCTCTCCTTAGCACTTCCAGTATTTCAGCTCCCTTGGGAGGGTAGCTAATGACTTCCCCTTCTTTCCTGAACATCTGCAGATACAGAGTTCCCACTCTTACTGTTAAACATAGTTTAACGTATCATTCTGGACAATCTGCTCCCTCCCTAGCCCAAGGACTGAACTCTTCTTTCCTCTCTGATCCTCTTGATGCACCCTTCCTTCTCTGAAACTGGGTTTTGGGGAAGCTCTGTAAAGGAAAACAGTACTTCACCCCTTCTCCCAAAGATTAGGAACCTCAGGTGTGCCCGTTTCTTGCTTTACATGACTTCTGCCTGCCTACAGCCTCCTTAAAATAGTCACATCATGAGAAATTCTAAGTGTGCCTTTAGGTTGCATCGTGTTCCACTTAGTAAGAGGTTTGCATGGAGTTTCATTTGGGCATACACAGAGGGCAATTTGGTGATGGGATTTCCCTGAAGGTATGGTCCTTACCTCGCACTTGGTTAGTTTTGGAGGAATGCACAAGCATCCATCCTGTCCTGCATGCTGGGATACTCATGAGAAATACAAGAGCCTAAATTATTCTGTTTGGCTTTCCCTTGCCTTCTCTCCTGTCTTTCCACCCAAGCTGTAGACCTGAATCCCAAATCATATGATCCAAAGGTCAGGATCACATGGATGCATACAAAGAGCTCATGACTGTAAAGTGCAAAATCATCCATTTCCAGTCTTCATCAATTTCCCATGTGTCTCATTAGAACCGCACTGACAGCAGTCACCAAACTACATGAAGATTCACCACACAGCAAAGGGCAATAGATCTTGGCAGACACAATCCCACCCAGGCCAGTCATACATTTTCCACAGAAGCTATACAGGAATGCCCCACGCCTCTCACTGTCTAAAAGGCATTTAGACAATGCCCTTAATACCATATTTTAATGTTTGTTCAGCCCTGAAGTTGTTGGGCAGTTGAACTAGATGATCATTGTAGGTCTCTTCCAGCTGAACACTATTGTATTCTAAGTTATTCTTCTTCTCACCCCTCCTTTCTCTACCAGTACCTGCTGAAGGAATTTCTGATGCCATTTCCTTTCATTCCTGCACTAGCAGAATGCACTGAATACCTAGAACCTTGTCCCAGTCTAAGCAGTGGCTTTGTAATTTTCTCAGAATGAGGAACGTACCTTCTGATGGGAGTGAGAGCTCTGGATAACCTCAAGGTAATTTGACCATTTGAACCAAATTGCAGAAAAAACCTGTGAAGTTCAATTTTTGAAAGCCTTCTCTGTTCTTCGAGTTTAGCCGGGTTTCCACAGGATGGCAAGATCCCACGTCTTTGACATTAGTGAGGCTCAGAGATCAAGTCCTCACTCTGCAGCAGGATGTCCTACTTAAAATACTTGGTTGCAAATCCTTATAACGGGAGCAATACCTGTTCATTTCCCCATGAGTTTGTTTTCCTAATTGTACTCATTTTTAAAATGCCTGAGTTGTTTCTCATGGAACTAAATGCTAAACCATGAGAACCTGAGAACAGCAGCACTGCATCAGAGAGAAGGTCCATCTTGCCAAATACTCTGCCTCCAGAGTGGTCAACCATTTATGTCTACAGGAGAGCATCAGAGCAGTGCGGGTCCCCTTCTGTCAGGGTCCTGGGGGTGCTCATGGGCCTCAAGGCCTGGGACCGGCCTCCACTGGCACCCCCACCCGCACTGTT